>JAJOOR010005423.1:0-33247 GCA_036250505.1 Solanum acaule | reverse complement strand
TGTCTCTCTGATGTTTGAGTTATCAGAGGCTTTCAATGCATTGTCATTAAGAAATGCTTGCATTGTCTTCACATTGGAGAAGTTCGACAAATTAAGTGTCATGCCATGGTATGTCCAGATTCCTATCCTTTTGCTTCATCATTTCTTGGAAGAAAAAAAGACACGCTAAACAAACATGTAATTGTGTATTAACACACTGTAATCTTGTTACATGTAGGTATTCACAATTGATTCAACGTATATTACCTGAGACACGTGCGTACTTTGTTAGGGCGCTGACCAGGCCAATTCAAGCTGACCTCTGATGTAGAGATTTTGGTTCATTTTTATTCTTTGATTAAATGTAGAATATGATGTAAATTGTACAGGAAGTGGGTTTTATTCCACTCGTTCGTCTCTAATTGCAAGAGTTATGTGTAACTTCTCATCACTTGCAATTCCATATTTGTTGTGACGTTTAAAGTAGCGTATGAAGTCCAGTTGCGACGCCAGCCATGCTTCTAAATCTCTACAACAAGCTTACAAATAAATTACCGATTTTACGAAGATGTATAGATCTAAATTATCCACAATATTATTGGGATCTCATCTATACTGTTTTTTCTTAGTTGAGGATTTATTAGAAATAGTTTCTACCTTCACGTAGGGGTGAGGTGTGCTTACACTCAACTCTCTCTAGACTTTACTTTGTGGGATATGGGAATACACCATCCAACTTTCACGCTTTAGATAATCCCTATCTATTTGCTAGATGTAAATGTCCTTGACAACTTGGTCCATCGCGTTCTATTTTGAGACAGCATAATCAAGTCGAGTATAACATACATACATTAATTAGTTGTCTCACATAGATTATGATATGTAGAATTGGTTTCCTTGTATAATTTCGGAATTCATATGATACACCATTAATGAGTTGAGTTAGGTTTAAATTTTTTATTTCTTTACATGATGAGACCCATTTAAATTCTTGATTCAGAATTTTTTCGTTGCTTGTTCTTTTTAGGACAATTCTTTAGTGAATGATCACTTTTTGTTTCTTGTGCAATTTACCCGGGGCGATAAATTACGTTATTCCTCGTTGCTGGCATGTGAGATATGAATTGATATTCCTTATGGCTTGTATGATCCTTAGACCAATTCTCATTTTATGATCAGTTATGTTTAAAAATTTAGCGAGGCTCAACGTTCATTTAATCATTTATTTTTTTTACTATCTACATATGAGCCAATAAATAAGGACTGAAAAAACCTTCTATCATAAATGAGGCCTTATTAGTAAGTCTTTTCGGTCGAAGTATAATCTTTGTTATTAACTTATTGATTAAACGAGAGAAATTACGAAAACTTATATGAGTTTAACATACGTTTGGGAAATTAGTTGAAAGTGTCTGCAAAAAACAGTACTTAATTAAGAATCAAATTGTGTATATGATGTAAATGGAATTTTTCTTAAATATAGGTGATACGAGCCGACCAAAATTTGGTATGGAAATTGGACCTCTATTCAGTTGCCAGGCCCAGACCATTAGAGAAGTGAACTGAATCTCCACCGAAAATGGGCCATGTCCAAGGAGTAATGGCCTAATGGCCGTTTTTTTTAAGGGTAAATTACATAAATCACATACTTTTAATGTAAAATTACAATATATCCCTTAAAATTTTATAATTACAGAAATCCCTCAAATTGATACAATAATATAAGTACTGATACATTAATCTGATGCGCGAGATACATTAATCGTTAAGTAAGATACATTACATTTTATACATGATACACTAATCTGATATACATTTTATACATGATACACTAATCTGATGCGCGAGATACAATAATATAAATGCTGATACATTAATCTGATGCGCGAAAATGAGAGATTTTGGATAATGGTAATAAGTAAACTAAAAAGTAGAATTTCTGTAATTTATTCTTTTTTTTTGGGTAAACTGTGAAAGATTACGTTAGACAATCAATATTTACACTTAAAAGAGCACTCATAGGATCTGAATCAGAACTAGAGTGTTAATCATCTCCAACCTCATAATCAGTAAAAATCAATTAGTTACAATTTTTTGAATTATATAACTATATTTCCTAGAGCCTTTTACTAGTTCTATCCTTTCTATAATCTCCTTTGTTAATCTGTGTAACAACTAACTCTGTATTTACATTTAATCAATTTAAGTGTTTTCAGTTTCTTGTCTTCCCCAAAATTGTAGTTGCCAGTTCCTTTATGGATTGTCGTCAATTTCTCTTTTTTATCCATATTGAACATGGATAACACCTTCTTTCTCTGAACTCACCATTGTGACTGTTGTTATCCACATACATTTTTAAAAAAATAAATAGATACAGCTAGGACTCCTCATTCACACAAACAACATATTTGTTCATTCTCTCCTTTATCAATAGTTATCTTGATTTGCCAGCCAGAGTAGAAATCTTTGTCTAGATAGTAAAATAGAGCTCAACATATCAACGTCCTTTACTCTCTCCAAGTTGATTTAATAAAAAGAGCACTAATTTTTCTATAACCATAGATAGTTTAATTTTAAAACTCTTATTTGGCCTTAGCAACTATGACACAAATATAATGACATGTTTAAGATAATAGATTTCAAAAGATCTTCTTTTCTTCACGAATTTAGTAACCAATAAAATAGTTTCACATAAAATGAAACATATCAAATAATACACATATTAATAATATTTATTTAATTTAAATCTTTCTTAAATCAGATAAAACTCCACAATTGGCAGGCATGAAACACTTACAAAAAATGAATATTTTTAATATGCATCCAAATGATATTCATGAATCAAAAAGCCTAGAAGATGAAATTCTTGCCTTCGACACCACTAAAAGTGAAAAAACACTATGGAAGAAAAGAATTACTCTATCCTTTTTTGTTAAAACTATAAAGTACTCCTAGTATAAAATACACTCAAACCATAGTAAATAAAAAATATACAATGGCTTCTCTGCGTTTTCCATTCTTGTTTTCTCAGCCCCACAAGACTCCGTCTTCAGCCACTTCAGATGCTCCATCTCGATCCTTCTCCACCGTCGCTGTCGCCCTCGCGTCCGGCGGTTCAGCCCTCGCTGCCGCCGGAGCGATCATTGCCATAACTCAAAGCCCCAAAAATCCGTTTCTGGAAAATGCTATGAATTTCCTACTTTCCAATTTCTCACCTAACAAAAATCATTCATCCCCTTTGTGGGGTTCTGTTTCTCTAGCAGATAACTCAGCTCCGGTCACTGAATCCAGGGCCGGAATGGCATTTCCGTCAATTCTGAAAGATACTCAGAGACTCCTTGGAATTGGGCTGCGTAAAAAGGCGGTTTTTGGATTGAAAAACATTGATGTCTATGCTTATGGTACCAAATTGTCACTGCAATTTACTTTATTGTTTTTGCTCTGTATCGATTTATGTTTCTGTCTCTTCTGCAAATGTTGTTATACTGTAGTTGAGGTTCTTAATTTTTGTGATCCTTGTGTGGAGCACAAATGCTCAAATATATAAAATGAATTCCAATTCTATGGCAATAGGAAGTTATGGAGGACATGTTGTCTCACTTATCCTTCCATACTAGTAATTGTAGCATTACATTTTTTTTTTTCAGATTTTATTCCTTTTTTATTTTCAGGATGTATTTTGTCGTGGCTTCTTCACTTCTGTTATTCTTTTTCCGAGCTGCTTTGTTATGTTTTTTCTTGATCTAAGGGCATAAGGAAAACAATCTCTCTACTTTCCAAGCTAGGGGTAAGGTCTGAGTACACACTATACTCCCAGTCAGAACTCAATTCATGCTTTACCATTTATAGCAGTTCATGTGGGATCGTGGGCTTATCAATTGTTAACAGCTTGTGTAGGCTTATCGACTCATGCTTACTGTACATGTTACTTGGATTAAGTTTTTGAAGCAACATAATACAGTTTCTTGCACCATCAGTGCCAGTGGTGGAGCCAGGAAGTTATACAAGGGATTCAAAAAAATAATAGGATTCTCATACATGAGATTTGAACATAGGTCTTAAAGTAATTGTGTAACCCCTTTGCCACTTTACTAGAATTTTGCCTTCTATCGAGGGGATTCAATAGTATCAAGGGGTTTCAATAGTGAAATAATACCAATATAGAATTCATTTTTGCTCTATTTGTTCAATGTAAAATTTTTAACGAGGGGAAGTCAATTGAATCTCCTTTCTACAACTTAGCTCCGTCCCTGGTCAGTGCATAAAAATTAAACCTGTGGTGGTATCATATTTGAGAATCTCATCGCCGTCTCTATTGGACCTTCCTTTATATGATCAGGGGGGATATGCATTATAACACTCTTTGTCTCCTTTTGTAAGTTTGAATCTGCATTTCAAAGTAATAGTGATGTTTACTTTAAATATGGCCTTTATCTAATGTGATATCACTATGGCATTCTCTAGGTGTGTATGCTGATGATGTTGATGTAAAGAAGTGTCTGGCTGAGAAGCATGGACGGCACTCTGTTTCTGAACTGCAGCAAAAGGAAGAGTTGAGAAATCATCTCATGGAAAACGATATACGCATGACTGTTAGGCTTCAAATAGTCTATGGCAGACTAAGCATTAATTCTGTGCGCAGTGCTTTCGAAGAATCTGTTGGCAGCAGATTACATAAGTTTGGGGGATATGATAACAAGGAATTGCTCCAAAGGTAATTCCTTAGCCTCATATTATTCATATCTTATTCAACCTTTTTTGGAATAATTACCATATCACCACAGGGAAACAAGCCTGCCAAAGCTGGATGAAGCACTTCATTTGTTTGCACTCTAAATTATTATGTTTTATATGTATTCTGGAACCTTACTCAAGTTGCCTTTCAAATATGATGCCTTGCGATATTTTGCCCAACTGTGATCAATTATCTCTCAGCTACATACGTCATATCTTTTCTTGAATAGAGTTATTGAGCTGCGAACAGGTTAACCCACAAGATTTTTTTTGGAAACGGAAACTTTATTGTTTCTCAATCCTTAAACTATTATTGCCTCCTTCCAATCTATATATATATATATATATATATATAAAGGAGAATGTTAGACATGCTGATGTGGCATGCTTCTAAGGGCTAGAAAGCTATTTATCTTTTTTTTTGTGGTTTTTTTGGCCATTTTTCAAATTTTAAAATACAAAAAATTCACCTAAATATTAAAGATAGTCACATTTAATTCTTTCTTTATCAATAGTCCTATTTAATCTATTTTATCATTAAATGCTATTATTTTCTTTTCCTTAATATTTCTCATTTTCTTCTTTTTAGTATTTTAATTTCTTCCCTAATGATATTTATATCATTTCTTTAAATCACCTTTTCCCCCTTTTAGTTCCTTTTTACTTCTTTTTTTTAATTTATCCAATTCAAGAAACTTATATTTCTATAAAATATAAAGTCTTTTTTAAAAAAAATAAAAATTACGATTTTGTTCCCTAAATCTCATCATTTATGACAGTTATAACATTTCCTTAAGTCACTTCTCTTCCTTTCCTTGCTTTTTTTTTACTTTTTTATTTATTTATTCAATTCAAGAAATTTATATCTCTATTAGTATAAAGGTATTTCTTTTATCTTTTTTATTTATTTTTTTCCTTCTTTATTTACTTTTAAAGTTTCACCTCCATAACTTATATCTATTAAATTTCTATTCTTAATAATATAATTAATTTCATGACTTTTAAGTTTTCATATTCATAACCCCCAACTATTAATTATAAAATTCACAAGTTTTTTGTTTCATGAAATTTCTACTCAAGATTATTTTTTATATTTCATTGTTCTTTGTAGTATTATTCTATTATCAAATCCATGTGTTAACTTGACACGATGAAGAAGACTCTTGAATGTTGATTAATTTGACAAAAAAGGTGTCGGCCAAGAGCTCAAAAAATTGGGCACTTATTTTGTATTCTTATTATTATCTATTTTCTTATGATAAGATTCTAAGGAAGATGTGTGTATGTTTGTGTTTTCTCCATGTAACTTCTTTAGTTTGAATTTGTATAATTTTTCATAATTGCAAGTCTGTATTTTTGTTTAGATGCAAATTAGTTATTGTAACTTTGTGTGTAATAATATTAACTACTGACCAATGTTCAACAATATTATTGTACAAAAACTATTTATGTTTTATTTTAAATTCCTCTATTTTGTCCATATAAAATCATAATTTTTATTTCATGAAACTCCTACTCAAGATTATCCTTTTTATTTCATATTTGAAGTCGTGTTTTCCATGTTTTGTTATTGTAGTAAAGGTAGACTCAATAAAGAGGACACTTAGATATTAGATATTGATTAGTTAGTAAGAGGGAGTGTTGACAAGAGCTCAAATATTGTGCATTGATTCATTAATATATTTTTTTAAATCTATTTTCTTATGATTAAGGTCCTAATGAAGGAATGTGCATTGTGTTCTTTCTATGTAATTTCTTAGTTTGGAAGGTAAGAGCATTTTGTTTGTACTTCGTTAGACGAAAATTAATTACCGTAACTTTGTCTTATGCTAATTATTATCAAGGTTCAAACACTATTATTGATAGATTAGAGAATTTGAATATATATCAAATATTGAAATACGGCTTTTTTATGATATTTTTTTACAGTACGAAGAACCATTTATGTTTCTTATGATTAAGATCCTAAGGAAGATGTGTTTTTGTTACTATAAAAAGTTACTATTAAGTAGGATAGAGGAAGGAAAAGAGAAAAAGAAGAAAAAATTAATAAAATAGAAAACAAATACTACAATAAAGGATAGAGGCAAAATTAAAAATATGAATATTTATTTAGATAGTGATGAAAAATAAGAGGAAAAATAACAACAATGAATGAATAAAATTGACACCTCTCTTTAGCCAAGAATATTGTTATTATTATAATAATAATAAAAAGAATTGTGTTAATTACTATTTCTGCATTCATTTTTATTCTTTATTGTAAAAATCTGAATGTCTATAAATAAAGACATTGTAAGACTCTTCTGAAATGATCACATTAGAGTTTGAAAAATTGTGCATTAATTTCGTATTTTCTTCTTCCTTTTCTTAATAATTAAGATCATAAGAATGATGTTGCATTATTTATTTATTTATATTCTCTCCATAATTTTTTTTGTTTTATATTTTATACGAATTTTTTATTATCGTAAGTTTATAATTATTTTTGGTCCAAAGTAACAACTTATGACTTTTGTTGGAAGTCATATAATTACTGACCAAACATTTCTCTTTATGAAATCACTTATACGTCTGGATATATATTATATTTATGCACATATTATAAATATTTCTTCTATCTATATTATATTTTCATAAGTTCCCTAGTTCTTATATAACCAAAAATGTCTTTTGCAACTGTAGGTTCACTTCCCAGTTTAAAGATGAAATTAAATTACCTCGGGGATCTATCATTGAACTCTCCAGAGATCATGACTACATACTCCACACAACAAGTAAGATGATTTATTTCTGTTGACAGTATTTTGGAAATGAACAGCTCAAAGTTCTGTCTTTTTTCCACTTTTTCTACAATGTTGATAGTTCGATCTGATACGAATCTTTTGAAGTGAAGACTCTCAATCTCTCAGTGTATACGCCTACGAGACGTGCATGCGTGTTTTGAGAAAAAATAAAATGTTATAGCTATCACTTGCTCAAATTATTGAAGAGCTATTGAATGGATACATAAAACATTAATTTCTTTTAGTCATTTCCCTAATAAAGTTGGCTTTCGAAGCAGTATGTTAGAGGCTACAATGAAGAGTAATTACTTCAAGTGAGCGCTATACAAGAACAATACCATAAATATCCTAATTGCACTGTCAGTTGGCACATTTTATACCCTTACATTTCCTTTGTGGGAAGTGGCTAAACATTTTCCTGAATTTGGTTACAGAAGTCATGCTGGAAATTATGCTTGTGTAGTATTACACCAATCAACCATCCCTATTCTCTTTTATACAGAAATAGATTTTCTGGTCGTTACCAGCTTCACTGTCTATAAAACCAAAAAAATAAAATAAAAATTGTTATATGTTAGCTGTTGAAAATATTCTTCGCCAAGATACTAGTGATGATTTTTATCATCAGCCTGTTAGCTCTTGAAAATATGCTTCCGCAAAATACTAGTGGTGATTTTTATTACCAATGGCTGATACACCTGTCACAGTGACTAATACATAAGTTAAAGACATTCCATATTAAAAAAAAGACTTAAGTTAAACAGCATCGAAGTATTGGTTGAGATTTATTCTACATGCATTTTAGGTAAGAAACTGATGAGCTAGTTAATTGCCCGTCAGTTCCATAGACCATAGAAGAATAACTAAAATATTTGTTGGTTTTCTTTAAATTTGCAATATATTAGTTTCTGATCTTTTTTATTTCTAGTTGTTTGCTTAAAGTTTGCTCTAGCATCAATCACTTAGATTAAGCTTAGGTTCTGTTTATTTTTCTTTTGTAGTTGATGGAAAGGAAGTGGGAAGCATACAAAGCAAACTCTTATGCAGATCAATCCTAGACCTATATATTGGTGATGAGTCATTTGATCACAAAGCCAACGAAGATGTCGAGTCGAACTTGGCTTCTCTACTTCACAAGTAGCTACTTCTTTAGCATAAAGAGAATTTTATCAACACGAGGAATTGAGTTGTGGTGATATTGGCTAGTTTCAACTGTTGCCCCCCCTCAGAAGTTCTACATAACTCATGTTAGGTTCTATTGGTTGGATGATTCTCTTTAAATAGTTGAAGTAGAGATTTAATCTCTTGCAAACTGAACTTAGATCTATGTTTTATATGCTGATGAGTGGTTTTCTCTACTCCTGTAATATTTTGCTTTGAAATTTTTATAGCATAATTGGCTTGGTCACCAAATTTGTTTTATTTACCTCATTGAAATGCATCTTGGAGTGTTTACTACTAAGGTTGGAGAACAACTTAGATAACCTTAGTAGTGTTTACTGCTAAGGTTTCTTATTATCATCTTCTTGTTGTTTACATTTGTTGCTAGTGTCTCTTTTTCACTGTTTATCCAGCCATGGTCTTTCGTAAACAACTTCTCTACCTTCTCAAAGGTAAGGTCTGTGTACACTCTACCACTCTACCCTCCTCCCAAGACCCCACTTGTGGGATTACACTGTTTTTTTTTTTTTTTTTTTTTACTACTAAGGTTATTTTGCCTGGAGTTAGCACGATGCAGATACAATTTTGCCCAAAGAAATTCTTTGGAGAGACAGATTTTTTTCTTTCTTAATTGAAGTTATATCCAGTCACACTGAAATAAGTATTACACTTAAGCATAGCTTTCTTAGAGCATGCAACACATTCTACTCATACAATTAGCTCAATTCATGCACAAATTGTGAGTGCTACTGGACTCCCAGATCAGCCTTGGCTCTTTATTCACTCAAACATCATGGTGCATTCAGCAGCAGAAGTCTGCTGAACAGTTGTATACTGATAGTTCATGCAAAAGTGCTGCTACAACATCCTTTGAGTTCTAAGTAGCTCCTTTTGAATTTCCAGAACACCTACGGTTTTTCTGTTTTGGAGGTCAAGTCATGATCTTCACAAAGGAAGCCGTGTTTCTCTTCTCGATGATGGTTGTTTTTTATTTATTCAGCACAACTGTGATTGGCGGCACAGTGTACAATGTTGGTGATTCCGGCAGTTGGAATGGAGACAATGTTGACTTCCATATGTGGGCTTCTAGTAGAACTTTCCAGGTCGGTGACACTCTTGGTAAGTCCAACTAGTCGATCAACTGGGATCTAGTATGAGAAAATCAAATGCTTCACAATTCGAACAGTGTATATAATTAATTAGTAATTGGCTAACGTTATGTGAAGTTGTCTCCCTTGTTGGAAAAATACTACAATATTGATACTGTACAAAAAATACAAAATAACTTCACTGGAGCTTGCTTATACAATAGGAGCTATTTTTTGTTATTGACTACATGAACTTGCTTATACAATAGGAGCTATGTTTTGTTATTGAATGCATTCCACGTTAATTGGTACTTTAATATTCTCTGTATATTGCATGTACCATTTGGTCTATTTGTGCACTTACTTGCCACTGTGAAGAAGATGAACAATTTCATTAATAAGGACTGTTACCAAAATGATTGGATACTAGTGTTTCCTATCAATTCTGTCTCTCAACAGGAACTTCAAGTCTATCCTGTAAGGCCCTTAGTCATTTATGGGTTTTTATTTAATTTCACTGTTACATTTGGTGCTTCTCGCATCGAGTTAATACTAAGCTATGTTCGTATAATCATCAAGCATTTTGAAGATGTACGGTGAACTGTCTGATGTTCAAATTTAATCATTGATTGTGATGATTTATGAAGCTTTTACCATTTACTTTATAAACATATGTCAAACCAAGTTTTGCTAGTGTTACCTCTAGAGTCAAGACTTGAAAGTTATAATGTAGCTGTTATGCAAATTTTATACAATGTCTACTTTACCAACCATTTGAATTACTGCATAAAAACTCTGGTCGTGCAGTTTCTTCCCATCTTGTGGTTCAGTTTGCTTCTCACGTTGTGACAGCTTCTTGTGTTATATGCTGCTGTTTATACCACATCTATAATGAGAAAAGCATCTATTTAGAGTATGATATGCCTTTTATTTGTTCTTGGATGGTATCTGTTATGCTGATGAGGGGTAGAAGACCTTAGAACCCTCTCTTGATATGCTAAATTTGCTTCACTGAGCGATATTTTTTTGGTTCTGGGAGGGTGTGTATACCAAGACTTGGTCTTCCTGTCGATCTTTTATTCAGGTCTATAACCTTGTCAATCTTTTATGGTCTTAGTAATACAAAACAGTTGAGTTCTGAAAACTCCACTCACTGACCCTTAATTGCTGGCATGATTGGTGTATTCTGAGAATCAATTAGACAATATGAGGGCTTTGCTTATCCCTACATTTAAGGATTTAGATTTTGGTAGTAACTCGTCTTCACTTTGGTGAGTGTTCGAGGAGGGTTCGCATGTTGACAGATTCCATAGGCTGTTTTCGCCACAGTTTACTTGATGTTCACTTTCTTCACCAATCAATAATGTTGTCTGCTTTTCATGTTTTTTAGTTTGTACGTCCGCTTTCTGTCTTTTCTTTCTCAATTGACTTAGAGGTTGTTCATGACCATTCATGGTGCAGTAATTAGACAATGTATTTGATCCTATATTACATCTCTTTTCCTTATTTTCTCCTAGTGCATTTCTTTATGCAGGTCTATTTGGGTGAGCAGTATGTAAATAATTCTACGCTATCTGATGTGACATTTTTAGTTGAAGGTAGCAGCAGTTTTGTGATTCAAATATTGTCATCTTCTTCATATCCTGGTGTATCTTAATGATTTTTTGGTCCTTCACCAGGCAAAGGGTTTTATGCCCACAGAATTTGCTTACTTTCTTCTTCTGATGCATTTCGAGTAATGTTTGATGGTGGCTATGGGGTAAGTAGAATAGTTGGCATAAAGATTTATTGCTTTTACTTTTAGGTTTGTTGGTTTATAAATTGATCATTAGCAACACAAGAGGAAAGCTGTTTTTGCTCCCAAAATTTGTCTTCTACTGCTTACCTTTCCCTTTTGACAAATTTAGATCGACTATCAAATGGTCTTTGCAAAATTGCTAAAAGGCAAACATCTTTATTTGAAATGTTGCAAGTGTGACGTGGCTGAATGCACAAATATAGAGTAGAAAACTCTGATGATCTGTTATCTATTTATTGCAGGAGAGAGACGCCAAAGATATAGAGATTCCCAACATTCCATGGAATGTTTTTGAGTTGATGATGAGGTGCACTGCTGTTTAATCTCTGTCACTTCTGGGATACAAATCAATCTAGCAATATTGAAGAGAGGAATGTTTATTGTTTGCAGGTACATATACACGGGATCTGTTGATGTTAATATGGATGTTGCACAGGATCTTCTAAGGGCTGCTGATCAATATCTTCTCAAGAGCCTTAAGCATCTGTGTGAGTATGCAATTGCACAGGTGAGTGCTGGGGACCTTTCTGTCTTAGAGGAGGACTTATGTCGGGTTTCTCCTGATAATTTCTTATCTTCTGTAGGATATCTCAGTACAAAAATGTCTCTCTGATGTTTGAGTTATCGGAGGCTTTCAATGCATTTGTCATTAAGAAATGCTTTCATTGTCTTCCGAATTGGAGAAGTTTGACAAGTTAAGTGTCATGCCATGGTATGTCCAGGTTCCTATCCTTTTGCTTCATCATTTCTTGGAAGAAAAACAGACATCCTAAACAAATATGTAATTGTGTATTAACACACTATTATCTTGTTACATGTAGGTATTCACAATTGATTCAACGTTTAATACCGTGCGTACTTTGTTAGGGTGCTGAGCAGGCCAATTCAAGCTGACCTCTGATGTAGAGATTTAGGTTCATTTTTATTCTTTGATTAAATGTAGAATATGATGTAAAATGTAGAGGAAGTGGGTTTTATTCCACTCGTCTCTAATTGCAAGAGTTATGTGTAGCCTCTCATCGCTAGCAATTCCAGATTTGTTGTGACGTTTAGTGTAGCGCATGAAGTTCAGTTGCGACGCCAGCCATGCTCCTAAATCTCTTTCACAACAAGCTTACAGATAAATTGCGGGTTTTATGATGTAATTTATCCACAATATTATTGGGATCTCATCTGTACTGTTGAGGACCTATCAGAATAGTCTCTTCCTTCAAGGTAGGGGTGAGGTGTGCTTACACTTAACTTATCTCTAGACTTTACTTTGTGGGATTACATGTTTGTATTATTATTATTGGGGGTTCTCATCCATCCAACTTTCATACTTTAGATAATCCATCCGTATCTATTTGCTAGATGTATATGACAATGATCTCTGGTAAATTAATGAGAGTTTTAAAAAATTCCCTCAAGGTTTAGGTCTGTATGTCAATTACAATTATTTTTCTATTTGAATAGCATACACACACACGTATTTTGGGTTTTGCATAATTAAGCTTCTTTCCCTTGTATAATAAATTTTCCAAATGAGAACAATGAATTTTAAAGAAAATAGGAAGAGCAAAACAAATTTGAGGCTTCTGAATACATGAAGGATCTATAAACGTTTGTTTCAAATTTTCCAAAACTAAGTTTTAAGTAAGAACCAAAACTGTTTGGTTGGTTTTAGTTTTATTTTACAAAAAATCACCTTTGCAGTCAAAGTTATAAAGATAATTATTTGTCTAATACTTCTATTTTTTTCTAAAGTATATAAATTCGTTATTTATTAACAAGCAATATTATTATTATTATTATTATTATTTTATAAGTAGACCAAAAAAATATCCTTTGCATACCAACAAGCTTTACAAAGTATATGTTCAAATGCCTTGTGCAGTGGTAAATCTGAAGCGATAATCTGCAACCGATGGCTACACAGTTCCCTGGTTTGTTGCTGAACAGCGCTGGCCTTACACTCGCCGGCGGCCGGTCTCTTAGTTTCCGGAACAATCAACCACCGGCAGCCATCTCCTCTGCCAATCCTCCTTCTCTCTCTTCCACAATTCAGGTAAACTGTATAATATTTCCCGTGTTATATTTACGCTGGTACAGCGAAAAGCTTGAAAGCTGAATTTTTATTTTGCCCTTTTGCTTTGAAGCAGCATAATAACTTGTTTTATAGCTCTCTGAGGTGCTGCAATATCTGCTTATAGTTAGTGGAGAAGTATGCATTATGCAAAATTTCACTTCATTTACTTATGTATTTAAGGTGCTAAATTAGCCAATAGTTGCATAGTACTCCATCCAACCCCTAAATGAACAAACGGAGTTCGCCAAGACATCTAATTTTCTGTAATTGGAACATCAATTTTTTAGACTTCTATTTTAATTAGCAACTACGTAAAAAGTACTTAAAATCCCAACTTTTTGTTAATTTTAGAAGGGATAAGGGTCTGAAAAATATCCCAACTTTGGTCGGATTTGCTGTTGCGATACTAAACTTTCATGAGGACCTATTACCTCCCTAGACTATTTAATACCGTATTTTTTACCCTGAACTATTTAATAGTATATTTTAAAGGTATATATGTGCCCACGTGGACACATTACTATTTAAAATTTTGCATTATTTTTTATGTCCACTTGGGCAAATATATATGTTTAAAATACGGTATTAAATAGTCTAGGGAGGTAATAGGTCCTCATGAAAGTTTAGTATCGCAACAACAAATTCGATCAAAGTTGGGGTATTTTTCAGACCCTTATCCCATTTTAGAACATAAATATGTTAATTTTATTTTTTGAAATACAACTTTTAGAAGTACATAAAAATCAGGATAAATGATAACTTTGTATAGTTAAAAGAAAAAAACTGCTTAATTCCCTAATGGTTGCCAAAAAAGATATTCAGATGGAGGAAGAACTTCAGAGTATTAGAGATGGAGATGTTGAGACGAAACAAACTTCAAATTTGAGAGTGAGACCATGTGGAAAGGACTGTTGCTGAGAGGAGGAAGCAGCATTCTCTGGTATTTAGTCCATGTAAAGGAGCAATACACCAGAAGTTATTAATGTGTCATAGATATTGCTTTAGGGAGTTTGTAAGTGTCCCTTCCAAGAGATTTTTTTTTAATTATAGCTATGAGATTGGATAAGCTGGATGTGAAAATAGTTCTTGGAGAATCTATCGAATTAGGACATAGTCAGGAGGAACCAAATGTAGTGTTACATAATTGGATTGTCTCTAGTAGAACTTGTGTAACCCTCGAAGCCAAGTAAGGTAGGTTCCAGAGGCTGCAAGTTTTGGCCTATAATGAAGGTATGATAAAGATGGTGTGAGCTGCTGAATAAAGTGACTTAAAGGTGAACGAGCATGAGATAACTCAAGTGCAAGGGTAGATTTAAGTAAAGCCAGGGAAGAAATACAAAGTCGAGTAAAGGCAGGACATCAGTATTTAGGATGCCATGCCCAGTGCAAGTTTAAAGGAGCTCGATCTCTCAGCTCTTTTATTTGCTCAAGCATCAGTAGTATTATGTTCTGGATATTAGTGCTTCACAGCTGTTGAAGAATGAAGATGCTTCTTGTAGGATACTTATTTTCAATACAGACCAGTTAGGACTTCTCTTCCAACTCATGGGCACAAGATGATGTTCCCATGTGGTTGTTTTGAAGCTTACTCAAGACTTTGGAATTATAGTCATTTCTCTTAAGATGGTATGTGGCGGTTATTTCAAGCTAGGATTCTTGTCTTCGAAAGGTGCCGTGCTCTGATGTTATTGGCTGAGGAATAACCTGAAATGAGTTAAGCGGTTATTGAGAGTATACATTTTGACTTAATTGGTCTAGGTTTCATCAGTTCTTATCACCTAATGTGATTTAATGTAGTATTCTGTTTACATAAACAAAAAAACAAATCCATAATTGAAATATATAACAGCCTCAGATCTCTTTCAAAAATTAATGCAGTGACAGCATCCATGTCAGCCTACTTGTACTAAAGTTGACGGGCTTCAATGAAAAATCAAGAATATGTTTATCACGAAAGCGGTCTCCAAATTCAAGTCCAAAAGAAAGAAGATTGGGCCACACGAAGCCCAATAAAAGAGTCCAAAAAGCTGAATGGTTAAAGTCAAAGTTTAGTCAAAGTTTCCTAGTTTAAAAACCTTTATTTTAAAGTTTCCTAGTTTAAAATTTCCTAGTTTAAAGTTTTCCTAGTTTAAAATTTCCTAGTTTACAAGTTTTCTAGTTTAAAAGTTTTCCTAGTTTAAAGTTTCCATAAAAGTAGGATTTAAATCTCATTCAGGATAGGTTTTCCCTATATATAGGGGTTGATTTTATTATTTTAAGAACAAACATGATTAACATTATTATTCATTGAGAGTTTCTCTTCTTTACACCTTTGTGTGTGGCTACTTGGGATTTATCTTACAACCTTATAAGAACCACCTTTGTGTGTGGCTACTTGGGATTTATCGTATAACCTTATAAGAACGATTCTTAAGAGGTGAGATTAATTCTTTAACTTGATATCTTTGGTTCTTATTCATAAATTAAAGAAGGTAATTAGTTTTATACTAATTATTGTCTCTAGTTTCTTCGTAATAGAGGTCTAGATCACTTTTTGATCTAAGTTCTTGAATTGACTCTAGTAGTATCATAATTAGTCTTAATCCGCTAATCTTGAATACTAAGATCAATTAGGGTTCTTAGCACTTTATCTTGAAATTGGGGATTTTATTCTTGAATTTCGCATATCTTTCAATTTCTGTCTTTAATCTTTATAATTTCGCTTCCGCATTATCTTCTTGTTTATTCTGGTAACCCGATTCTTATCATGCAGTCTCATGTAGCAGTTGGTTCATAGCGTAAAATAGGGCTGCTTATCGGGCAGATTGGGCGGATAATTTCGCTTAATGGTTTGGCCTATGGGATATCGGTTTTAAAATTTACTAATTCGCTAGCCAATCAATAACATATGGTTGGTTAGATAATGGATTAACAATTATCGGATGGTGAATCGCCTAACCTCTACCCTTTTTTTTTCCATGAACGCACATTAAGAATTTTTTTTCACTATTTTAAATGCAGTTAAATTATAAAATTCTTCCATATTGCAAAAAATATAAATTAATAATAATATAATAGTTAATACAACAGAAAAGTAAGTAGGTTTTTCAGTTTTTGGCTTTACGGCTTTAGGACTAACAATATATAATATATTATGGAAAAATATTATATGAGGCTAATATATCTAAGATAAAAGTTTAAGGTAACTCTTAACAGGTTAATAGTTTATCAGATAAGGAAATTGAATCATCGCCTCCACACCAATAAGCCGTTAAATATAAAATTCTAATCAGTTCACCAACCGTTTATTCGATAACCCAATACCAATAAGCCAATTTTACGGTTGGCTTATCGGTTACGTTCAATTTTGAACAGCCCAAGTGTAAAACTTAACATTCATGGATTGTGGTTTATATTAGGTTTTGATTTTTCTTTTAGGCTACAATATTCAATAGTGGTGTATTTCTTAATTCATTCTCACATGCAACACTTAGACACATAAAAATGCTCTCTTATGTGGGTATTATATGTCATCTAAATGCTGATTAAGTTTTTCTTGCTCTTATTGAACTTTTGGTCTAACTTTATTTTATCGATTACACGAAACTTCTGGAAACTCTCCTAGAAGGGTCTCTTTAACTATCCATTACACGAAGTAACATTCTTGTGAATGAACTTTTCAGGTTGTTGGTTGGAAAGGTGCTGGAGGGTCTGGCAGTCAGAATTCAAAACTTTTTAATTCTTTTGAAGACATTCAAGAAGAATATGACTGGAATGATCTAGAAACCGATCTTTACCATTGGACAAAGACTTTACGACCAGTTCAGGTATGCTCAGGGTGCGGACTTGACCTTGACCTTCTGTATGTTTCAAAATTTTCATGTGTTTCCTTGTTGAATGTTTGACCTTCTAACACCATGTGTCTATTATTTACATAGTGGTATCCTGGTCATATCGCGAAAACTGAGAAAGAGCTCAAGGAACAGTTGAAACTAATGGATGTTGTCATAGAGGTTCGAGATGCAAGAATCCCGATGTCCACAAGTCATCCACAGGTTAGAAACTTACATGTTTATGCTTTGCCTTTTTGCTTTTTGGCTAGATTATTGAATGTTTTGTTATATTTGCATTTTCTCTAGGGTAGTGATGTGCTAGTAACCTAGCCTGCTTTCCCAACAGCTAGGTAGATGTGGCCCACTGTGCCATCCTAAACAATCTTTACCACTTAAGACTTGTTGTGTAAAATTTGAGTGTTGCAAACAGCTGGAGAACTCGATCATTATATTTTATTTGAATTGGAGAATATGCTTAGGAGTACATTTCACATTTGAGATCTGATATTATGCTTGACAGTTCTGATTAGAAATGGGACTGCTTGGTATTCTGCATATGGATTGCCTCTATAACACTTGGCCAGCTATTTTCCTCTTGGCCTGGCCTATTCTTTCTACATCGCGCTTGTGATTAGTATAAACTGATACTCCATCTCAGAGTTTTCCTCGTCTGGCTTAGAAATGTGCCTATTGAATTGCAGTTTAATCACTTCAGGGAGTGTGTTTTGAACTTTGGAAATTAATAGTATACTTAACAAAACCTTGGATCACTTTGATGGTTTGCAGCTTCAAAGAGTAGATTATTCATAGGTATCACTCTGACCCTGTTCCCCTTTGGCACAGCCAAACAAGAGCAAATGAGATGTAGGAAATTTTTTCCAATGATGCAAAGAGTGTGCTATGAAGTAGATACTCAAGAATCTCGTTTGAATCAGGATAGAGTATACATGTGCAGTTCATAATTCCTTTTCTTGACTTCCATTCAGTATACCAAGCCATTAATAAATTTCTTGACTCCTATTGCATGTGAGATTCTTATCTCGTCTCCTTTCAACTTTCATCTTTTGTTAGTAATTCAACTTCGATGAGCAGATGGACTCATGGCTTGGCAACAGAAAGAGGATTTTGGTTTTGAATCGAGAGGATATGATATCAACTGCTGATCGGAATGCTTGGGCAACTTATTATGCTAATCAAGGGATTAAAGTTGTTTTCTCCAATGGCCAGCTTGGAATGGTGATTGGAATAGCATTTACTTGTTTCTGCTCCAACAAACAGTCATTTTATAATTTGTTGATTCATGTATTGGACAAATTTCAGGGAGCACTGAAGCTTGGAAGGTTGGCGAAAGCATTAGCGGGTACTGTGAACATAAAACGTAAAGCAAAAGGACTACTTCCTCGCCCAGTGAGTCTACTAAGATTGATAATAGCTCATATCATCCATGCCTTTAGACTGTAGATCTGTTGTGAGCTCATTACAATTGTCAAGACAAATGAAACTTAAGTGATTACTTACTTTCAATCCATCAAATTCAGTTGGTTCGTGACTGATGTTAGCAATCTAATTCTGATTTTTAAATTTATATGTTATCTTCATCATTTGCATATTGACCGTCAGAAGCATTTAAACTGGTCGATCTGTGTGAGCACATTTCAATTTTCAAGTACCAATGATTTTTTTCATTCAAACCACCAATTCAGTTGGCTCATGACTAATGCCAGCACTCTAATTGTGATTTTGTATTTAATTTGTCATTTTCAGCATTTACAATTTTACATATAGACCATTGGAAGGATCTACCGTGATATAAAAGAAATGCAAGGAGTTCAATGGCGAACATCAAAGTCTTACTGTCTAATAATTTGGGTTTGAATGTACACCAGGGGAAAAGTGTTATTTCTGCTGCCGTAATCTTGTACCAATGTACTGATGAACAACATATGGAAATTATGTAACAGAATATAAAATTCTTATTTGGTTCACTAGTAGATGAAATGACAAAATTATGGAACTACTTCCTTAGATAGGATATTCATGTCTGCTTCTTCTGTGTTAGTTTTTTCTGAGTGAGAATTTTATATATTTGACAGGTTCGAGCTGGTGTAGTTGGGTATCCAAATGTTGGTAAGTCATCTCTGGTAAATCGTTTGCTGAAGCGCCGGATGTGTGCTGCAGCCCCAAGACCAGGTGTTACCAGAGAGCTGAAGTAAGTCCATAGCTCCTTGCTCTTTTCTTTTGCGGCAAGTTCATTCGCCATTAGATTCCATGAATTATCTCACAAAATTTTGATTCCAAAGCGTGTATCTCTTCTTTACTTTTAAGTGACAAGGGGGTGACAGGGTTGTACCTTCTTCTCTATTTCACCATCTCATTCTGATTCCTTTTAAACCGCTTCGATTTTCCAGTCATTTTAGAATCAAGCATTACATAGAAATTGATAGGAGTACCTTTTTAATATATAGCAATCTATTTAAAAAAAAATGATTTGCTAAGTCGAACTGAGTGAAGATTTTCACCATACTTAGGTCCATGTAATTGTTAATTGTTATGCAAGAAGGAAGACTATCATCAATTTAATTTGAAAAGACTGGGTTAGATTTTACGGACTCTTCTTCCTTTTGATTGTCTACTGCTCATTTTTATTAAAAGGTGGGTCCGTTTTGGGAAAGATCTAGAGCTACTAGATTCACCTGGCATAATTCCTATGAGGATCAGTGATCAGACAGCAGCAATAAAGCTTGCCATTTGTGATGATATTGGAGAGAGATCCTATGATGCTGCAGATGTTGCAGCCATTCTTGTACAGATGCTTTCAAGGCTTCCAACTGTTGGTTAGTTTCCTGTCATTCAGATAGCACATGCTATTCACTCGTGTTGGTAGATTTCTTGTTGTAACACGTTGCTGAAGCTGCTATGCGTCGGAATTCATTACCGGATCTTATTTAGACGATAAGACTAATTACTCATCCTGTTAGATCTTTATTGCACCTCGGCATGTACTTTGAGCCTCTTGTATGTAACAACTCATTTGCATTAGGGGTTGGCTGTCCCTAAATAGTTCATTTTAAGCTTCTTGTATGCATGCTGCCTTATATTTTTCTGACATGGGTCGCTCTGACCAGGTAATAAAGCTCTTTGTGACCGCTACAAGATTGAGGCAGATGGGCGCTGTGGTAAAATGTGCGTATGGCATATTATACCCAAAGGGTGCATGTGAAGTAATGGGTTCCCCAGCAAGGATTTGTTCTATATTTCCATTTTGATCTTTGTTTGTTTTGGTTGCAGATTTGTTCAGAAGCTGGCTGTTCAGTTATTTAATGCGGACAATAATCAAGCAGCATTTCGTATTTTGCAAGATTTCCGAAAAGGGAAATTTGGTTGGATAGCACTAGAGCGGCCACCCAAGTAGACCTGTGCGTTTCAGACCTTGTTCTAGTGCTTTCATGTATATCAGTTAAAGCTTGCGGAAAATTCTTGGAAGCTTCTCTAAATCAACATAGAAGTACCTAGACGGAAGAAGCTAAGCTGTTCGCATCTCATGTAAACATTCAGAAACACCTGCAAGCTAGAAAGGTATATTTATACCACTGAACCTACTCAATGAAGCTACATATGGTGTAATTGGTTCTTGAGTTCCATTAGCGTCAGGCAGGCTAGTTAAATCATACAGCAATGATGACTTTGGTTTATAATCGTCAGTTGTAACTGTTATCTTCAGACGATTAAATTATAGTTTGGCTATAATTCCATCAGTTGGAATTTGCTGAAACATTTCAACTTTAGTTATCTACCTGCTGTAAATATGAAGGTTCATTAATATTTTTATGAAAAATGCAATGAGTAGACCGTGTATATTACTATATAAAATTCCAACTCCAGTAAATTAGATGATATTCGACTGAATCTATGTTCAAAATTTGCATATGTGAAATGAAGGGCAGAAAGGGAAGTAAGTCTATTGCTGCCATATTATGTAAAAAGTTATTAGTGTAATCAAACTGTCACATAATGTGTTAGTGTTCACTGTAAAATACATGCATGCGACTTTCTAGTCTATTTAAAGAAAAATGTACTTCAAATTACCTTTAGGCTTTAATAACATGTTTTTACGGCCATTAAAATAACATGACAGGTTTAAAATCACAAATTTAAGAATATTTTTGGTATTGGACAAAAGTCTTCTTCTTTTTCAAAATTTGTGTGTCCAGTTAAACACACCATATAAAAGAATGATATTACTAGGCTTATAGGAAAGTATACTAAGCAATGGTCGGGTAATATTAGACAAATCTCTCAATAAAAAGAAAATGAATCAGCAGCAAATATTTAAAGGACAGATTATGGTCCTTTTTTTTTAAAAGCAAATATTTAAAGGACAGATTACAAAAGCAAGAAAGTAGAATGGATTATTAGTCTCACGATATTACATATATAAGCTGGTAATAATCAAGTTAATAAGGTCAAATAAAGGCTTTAGGAACATTTACGAAAGAATACTAATTGTTGCTAAAAATACATAAATAACGGTAATTTAGTTGTTGTCATTAATTAATAGACAGTTTAATTTCCACTCCTTTTTGAATTATTTTCCTTCATTTTTTTAGCAGGGATGTATATTTAATTTTAATCTAAACCTTGAAGTAACATAATTTATTGTCATAGTGAGTGCGCGCGGATGCATATTCGCTTTCCACTAAAACTATATGTATATATATATTCCTCCGTACTATTTAGTTTTAACTTGACACAAAATTTAAAAAATTAAAGTAAAAAAGTCTTGAATCTTGTGAGCTTATACTAAAGATATGTGAAATGCATTATAGTGCCTTTTAATTTTGTCATGTGAAAAGTTGAAATTAAAGAATCTTCTGACATAGGTACACTTGTGATGAGAACTAAGGAGTGATTAGATTAGAGTAGGTACAGTGTAGTGGAGAAAAAGGTTAAGGAAAAATAAGAAACAAACAATGAATGAGAGATAAAGGAATTAAGTTGTTTGGTTCTTAGTGGTTAAATACTGCATATTAATGAGCCAACCAGATAACGCGTACATATTAATCAGATACTTATATCATCCTTTAATTTGTTGCACCTACCTACTAACTTTAAAAATAATCTTAATCACAATCATAACAGTCTTTTGACAAATGTTGATTTACGAATAAATTTTAATCACTCATTCGACAATTGTCGATTTTTTTGGAGCTGATGCACGATTCTATATTTTTTTAGATTATAGATGGACCAATAGCAAAAGCTTCAAACTAATTAAAAAGCATTTTATGTTGTTTTTGTTTGTGTGTGCCCCAGACAGGGCACAAATCAAACTTCTGCTTTAGCACGTCTTAAATTCTTCTTTTTTTAAAAAATTAATAGGAGAAAATGAAAAGAAGATTAATATTATATGGTCCATTTCTTTAGTAATTTGGTATATGTTTGTGCAGTTGGTAATTTAAATGTTTGACAATATTATCATAATATTCAAGAAAGTGGTTGTCTTATATTTGTTTTACGCATTAGAAAGAAGAAATATGTATATAATTTGTCTAAACAAAATAATCCACAATTATTTTTTAAATGATTTGATCATATAAACATTTCTACTTTATATCATTAGTCGAAGTTAAACTCTTAAAAACACAAACTATTGAGAAATCCTTTGTTTTGGAACATTTTGTTGGCTTACTAAGGAAGGACAGAAATATTTTTTCACTCTCTTTTAGTCTAAAAGTTCTACATCAATTCCTAATCTAACCAATCCGAATTTATCAATTATAAATAAGTTAAACTAAAGAGTCAAATAAAGTCTATGAGTTAAAGAATTTTTTTAAAAAAAATTATTGAATTTTAAATTAATAATTTATATACGTTCAAGAACTTCTTAAAATAAATGTAATTTAAATCAAAGTTATTAAGTTCAGTCAAATTTATTACCTATATCAATGCTAAAGAGCACCAAGGAAGCAATGACCAATTAGCTTCGTTCTATTTCGAATTATTCTTACATCCCACTTTCTTCGACTTTTCCTCGTCCGTATATTTTGTACATTAGCAGAGTAGAAGTTAAGGGGTTTAACAACTGTAATAATCAATATTTTGTCTGTTTAGAGACTCAAACTATCTTATTCATATTGTGATTTTTTCATACGTCTTTTAAATATTTTGAATTATCAATTATTGTGATTAATAATATTTTATATACTTTCTAAATATGTAAATATTACTCAAAAAAACTTGAGGATTCTATGTTCAAATTTATAATTGAAATTTAAAAATTTAACTGTCAAAGTTTGAATTATGCTACGAAGTTAAATTGATGATGTAAAAATTCTTTGTATAACTTAAATTCAGTGGCATCAAAAGTTGTGGTCCTGCACTTTGCATCATCCAATAAATCCGCCTCTCACAACTCTAGCCAAATCTTTTTCTACTTTGCTTTTTCATAGTTAGGACTTGGGAGTATAGACAATTTAAAAGGAAAACCATGATCATGACACTATTATAATTGGTATTTGGAACTCATTATCACAAATTAATTACTCTTTCTGTTTCATTTTTACATGACTTTAGTTTTTTATTATTAATTAATTCATTCTCAATATGTCTGGAAATAATTTAGTATATATTTTGATAAGTGACGTGTTTAATAATACTACAAATCCTAAAAGTTTTACTTTTTCTCTTAAATCTTAGACGAATCAAACACCTTGACAATTGAGGAAGTAGGATTTTTACACTGTTTGGATCATTGTTTCATAATGTATTGTATTCTATTGTATGGTAGATAGAATATTTGGCTAGACTGTATTGTTTGTTGTTGTTTAATAACATTTTTATAGTATTTGGTTTGACTGTATCGTATTGTATTGTAATTTATAAATTTACTAAAATATCATTTATTATTTTAGGGTAGGAGGTTTGACTAGAATTAAATAAGGAGTATAAGGTAAAGGGTAAAATAGTATTATGAAATAATATGTAAAGGGAAAAAGAAATTAAGTAACAGTGGGAACACACCAAATTGGTTGTTTGGGTTTTCATTGTTAGAGAATTTAACAATACAATATATTTTAAGTAACAATCAAAACAAAGTATAGTATGATCGAAAGAGAACCACTTGTCTGTTGTCTCTGACCAATTCTCAAGTACTTTTTGTTTCTATAAATTGAACCCTTGCCCTTTCACTAATTATCTTATCTATCATTCTATTTCTCTTCCTCATTTTTTGGTTCAAAAAATATTTAAACCAAGTAACAGAACAAATCCTCTGTTTTGTTAATTTTGAAAAAACAAAATAAAAAAGATGGGGTCAAGCTCAACTCTGCAATCGTGCATGGAGGCAGTTGTGAAAGCATTGTGTAAAAAGGGAGAAGAGAGTGATGATTTGAATGAATTGCAAAAGAAGGAGGGGAACAACATTATTGGCGAGGGGTGGAGTTTGATACAACATGACCTTTGTAACCCGAAAAAAGATGATAATTACGAAAAACAAGTACTGTACGTTCACCCTCTGGTGAAGCGCAGGTCTAACACCCTTAGCATTAAAAGCTTGGAGATGTGTACTGAGAGCTTAGGGAGTGAAACAGGCAGTGATATTAGCGAAACCATAGAGGAAATTAGTAGCGAGAATAATAATTATTCACGACCATCAAAATGTGGTGGGAAAAAACATACTACTAACAAAACACTAGTAGTAGCTCATTTTCCTCCTCCTCTCACTTCAATTAATAATGGTCTTCAACTAAGGTCTCATCGCGAAGGTGATCGTTTAATCTTGAAAGCCACCACTATCACTGCCCCCAAGTCTTGCTTCAAAGCAGAACGCCTCGATGGCAGACTTAGGCTTTCTTTCTGGAACAACGTTGATGAAAGTGATGATAGTAGAAAATTACTAGGTGAAAATGGATACATAAGACCAAGGAAGTGCAAGAGTAGGATCAAAGGGATACCAACTTGGGAGCCATTTTGGGTCTCCATTTCCTAAATGCTTTCTTTTCTTTCTACCTATATATATTGATGTTGCCTTGCTACTAATTAAGTATTATGCTTCCATTTTGTATTTCTAACGTGATTTTGTAAGCATATATATATATATGGTTATTATTATAAATTACTGCAATCCATTTGCCGTTGCTTAATATATACTCCATTATATTATTTATATTCATTGCATGCTCAAGTTTGTCTATAGAAAAGCCATAAAATCTAATACTCGTGAATTATTAAAACTTATTTGAGGAGCAATATTTCAGATGAAATACGTACTAATAGTCTTAAACACCCTCTATATTTCTGTCATTGTCTGTTGAGGTTTCTTTTTGACAATAAAGGAAAGTTATTTTGAAGAAATAGATTGCCTAGAAAGGGAAAAGGCCTAACTGGTGGACTGGTTCCACTTTGTCATTTTGTTGCTCCTTCAAAATAAGACATGTTTCAGCACCTAATAACTCCTCATTAAGCATCCTAATTCATAGGGTGCATGTATTAACAAGAATGTTTGGTTCTAATTAATATAATCTTGCTTACCTACAACTAATGGAGTACTATTTTTATACATAATAAACCATGAATGTTATTAACAATACCAATACTCAGACACCTTATTCATTGTTATTTTTGATAACACAAATATGCATGCTAGCTATTTGTAGTGCACCAGTCGATAAAAAATAATGTTAGCATAATTAATCCAACATATAGTACCAATAATCTCCTTATTAGTTGTCTTCGAACCAAATGATCCCCAAGTAAAATCTTAGTTCGTTGCACTTGGCATTCCCATCATAATCCATAGTAGTTACACTGAATCTTTCTTACAAACTTGGGTTTTTTTTTGTTTGTTTTAGGGGACATATCTAATTCAATTTACGTTGGTTTATTTAAAGTGTCTGCCTCTATTGAGATTGGAACATATGACTTCAACTGTAACTAGCACTAGCTAGTAATTACTTCTTTTATTTGGTATATTCAGAGATAATAGATACATAATTTAAAATTTATGAGTTATGATTCGAAGATTATGAGACTGAATTTGTATTATGTAAAAATTCTACATACATCACTGTCATATGTCATTAGGCAGAGGTATCCATCCTATATCAGAAAAAAATGAAGTGGTCCATCTACATATTACTCTATGAGCGTTACTTCAAATTAACAGAACACAGTCACCAAAATATGGAAGTTTGATCTTATTTTTGCACATGCTATAATTTGTGCATGGCATGTGAAGGCTGCAAGTATTGGGTGAGTTTCACATGAAATTAATTACCCAATGCATTTGCATTGAGTACCTCAAAGACTCTGCAAACAAATTTCTAAAATTGTAGACCCATCACTTCCGTACTTTTGGTTTACAGATAATTTATTGAAAATAATTTATTTTGTCTCATATAAGATAAGGATAATGTTTGTGTATATTTTATTCTTTTTAGGCCCTACTTATAATATTAAAATGGGTTTATTAGTATATTATAATTTTTGAATCATAAGAGAAATTCGCAGTCGCTATTCTCTGTGACTACTTTCCATTTGACGGCAAAGAGCAATCGACCCTGTGAAAGTGACTACTGAGAAGGTTGTCAGTGAGGAGAATTGATCCCGGGTCTCCCACGTGGGAAACCACTCATCCAACCCTTGAGGGTTTATTTGTTTTATTATGGCTTAATGATACTTTTGGTTAGTTGGTTATTGATACAATATACTAACGTCTAACTAATGGATTTGAAGAAAAAATAAAATACTAAATGCTTAAATATATTAAAATAAAATTCAGTTTGTCAAAACAATTAATACAGGAAACAAGTGGATCACTACCAAGTTGAGAAAGTTACTTCTTCCGCTCTGGAAATTAATGAAATACTTAAACAAGATGCAGCCACAATTTAAAAGCTGTCGGATCATTAGTTTCCATAATCAAAAGTAAATAAACAATCGAAGGAGAACTTTTACTAGTTCCCAGTTGGTCATAGATAAAAAGTCTCACATAAGCAAAATGAATGTTTGATATATAAGTAAGCAGACCTTCTAAATTAGTGATGTATTTTAAAATCATGATCAAACTTTAAAGCTACTCATAAAAATCATAAAATATCAAAACATGTTCCATCTCAATTCTTAGATTCTAATATAAATTGATCACGCATAAGATATTCAGCCTTTAGTGTGAGGGAAATTGGACTTCCTAATCAGCTTTTGTAATAAAGTTAGAACTAATAAGATTTACCATATCAGTGGTAATATTACCTGAAATATGACATGAGATGATACATTTTGAAAGTGATAGAAAAAGTTGAATATGTTAGCCCAGCCCTCGTATGTATGTATGTATGTACATAACATAATAATAATAATAATAAATATTCCATGAGGAAACAAGTAGAGTAGATAGGTAAAAAGTATAAGATCTGATGATATTATCTAGAGAAAGCTGAAGAAATTTGGAAGTTGAAGAACTTTTTCTTTGGCGTTGGCCCATTTCAGGGGATTATGGTCTCAAATCCCCACACACGTGTCGATTTATGCCCCAAAGTTCTCCCACCATTTTCTTTGGCGTTGGCCCATTTCAATTTTCAGGAGATTATGGTCTCAAATCCCCACACACGTGTCGACTTATGCCCCAAACTTCTCCCACCATTTTTTCGGACCCTGCAGTGTGAATCCCCTCCTAAATAAACAATACCTGTCAACTTATTTAATCAATGGTCAATAATGAGTAGCTATTTCTCTAACTATAGTTAAGAAGCAGCAAATCAATAATCAAGATAGACCTAAAATAAATCAATTGTTCAAAAACATTTGGAGTTAGTTCCCTCTCTGTTCGCCAGAAATTTTCCCCATTATCAAAAATCAACAGTCCCCGTTTATGAAGAAGCAGAAGCCGAAACTTCAAACCCATACAAGGATTTAAGTTATTTTACAATTTGCAACTATGTGATGTTGTAAAACTTAAATCGGAGTCAAAATATTAATTAAAACTTGAACTGGAGTATCTTAATTTGATCTTCTTTGTTGTTTTAGATTATTATATCTTTTTTTATCAAAGAAGGTATCTAACAAAGATACAATAATAAACAACAAGAGAGCATTTTATTGTTTTGCTGGAACACTGCTTCAAATTATCACTTCAAAGACGAGTGCTCGTCTTCGTCTTCTTCTTTTTGTGAGACTCAAATTCGATGATTCTGTCTGTTTCTTTCATCTTTTTGCATTAGAGAAATCAATTGGTTTTTGCTCTATTGGGTCTTGATTTTCATGTCCATGGATTTACCAGTTAGGGTTATTGATTTGCTGGAGTTTTGCTTCTTAACTATAGTTAGAGAAATAGCAAAGGGAACTACTCATTATTGACCATTGATTAAATAAGTTGACAGATGTTGTTTATTTAGGAGTGCACTGGAGGAACTGGAGGGGAGCAGGTCCCCATTTTTTCTACTTTCTATAATTATTAACATACGTATCGTCTTCCTATTGGCCAACTTTCTCTCTCAATATTAAATATGTAATTTCAAATTATTTTAATATTATATGAGACTATTAATTAAGTCTTTAATAGTTGAATTATTTTCTAAGTAAAAAAAATACTATTGATAAGTATACTATTTTCATCCCGAATTAATAATTTTTTTTATAAAAAAATTGTCACTTTAAATATTTAATTTAAAATTATAATTATTTTTCACTACGAAGAATACACAAAATCTACATGATAATTCAAACAATCTACTTTTATATTATAGTGATAAATTATTAAACTACATTTTTTAATGAGCGTGAAAATACTTTTTGCAATAGTTCAAAATGGAATAAGGGAAATAAATTTGTACACGAAATAATTGGATACAAGATGAAAGTGTTAATTTAAACAATTTTTAGCTACACATAAACAAAAATATGCTCGTTTTGAACTCCGTAATGCATTAATAGAGCATTATGGGAGCAACGTAATAGTCTTGAAAGTCGAGTATTTATGTAAAATTTAAAATTAAATTTTACAATAATACATTATTTACTATATAATTGTATTTCATCAATGATTTCACTTTTATTTGAATTGTTTGTTAGTATGTATTATACATAATATTTGTTGTATTTATTTTATTTAGAATAAAATATAATTTTATATTTAATGAAAAAATTGAAATATAATTGCATCATAAATATAGTATTATCATAAAATTTATTTTAAATTTTACATAAATACTCAACTTTCAAGATTATTACATTACTCTCATAAATGTTCTATTAATGTATTATGGAGTTCAAAATGAGCATTTTTTTCTTATTTTTTTTGTGTGTAGCTAAAAAATATTTAAATCAACAATTTTATCATGTATCCAATTTTTTCGTGTACTAATTTACTTCCCCTATTCCATTTTGAACTATTGCATCAAATATTTCCATGCTCTTTAAAATTAAAAGTGTTGTTTAATAATTTATCACCATAACATAAAAGTCGATTGTTTGAATTATCATGTAAATTTTGTGCTTACTTCATAATGAAAAATAATTATAATCTAAATTACATATTTAAAATGACAAAAAAAAATTAAAATTAAATTAGAAAAAGTGTTAATTCGGGATGGAAGTAGTATACTTATCAGTAATATGTTTTAGATGTTATATTACTTAGAAAATAATTACAAATATTTGAGACTTAATTAATAATCTTATATAATATAAATAATATTAAAATAACTTTAAATTACATATTTAAAGTGACCATTTCTTTTAAAATATAACATAGAAAAATTATTAATTTGCGGAAATAGTAACTTATTAATAATATATTTTTATATGTTATATTACATTAGAAAATAATTACAAATGATAAAGACTCAATTAATAATATAATAAAAATAATATTATAATAATCAAAAAGTAAAATAGAGAGGTAAATAGTAGTTCTCCAAATTTTGACTAGTATAATTGAAGAATAGAGAGTGAAATAGAGAGTAGTTGAAGAACCCATTCTCTATTTTACTCTACAAATATAAAGAATGGAGAGTAAAATAGAGATGGTTGGAGATGGTCTAATTAAGGTTCAATTTTTATTTTTATTTTTTTATATCACAAATGCTTCTATCACATCAAATGCCTTGCTTTCTACTACGGTACTAAATTTTCTTTTCTTTTATTTTATTTACTTATACATGAAGAGAGTAATAATTCAAAGGGAAATCCTAGGACAAAGATACGATAGATCTCCAGCACTCACATCACTTCCGAATGTATTTGACTACAATTGCCACCTTCAACTTGCTTACTTTTTAGGCCTCATTTGATTCGTCCAATCAAGGTTAATAATCTTGAGATAAATATGTTATGGTATATTAATTCGAATTTTGATATTTTTGCTAGAAATGGAACTAACATTCTATGTTTATGGGTTCTAAATTTCAAAAGATGTTATTTACTAAGATATAGGTAATTTTTTAAGCATAAGTATGAGGTTTGATTCAAAATAATTGAGTTCTATTGAATTCATATGAGAAGTCTAGCTCTGCCTCACATTTCAAAATCGGATTTTTTAAAAATCGGACGGTATATTATTTTTATATCATACTCAATGTGAAATAATTGATAACAGTCTCGAAATTACTAATCACGTGCTATAAAAACACCAAAATAATAGATACTCTCCTAAAGAACTCTCCAAAAGTCTTTAAACAATGTAGGCGAAATGGTCTGGGAGGCCGTTCTACTTGGCTCCGTTTGTATGTTGGAACCTTATACTTACGAATTTGCCAACTGAATCCTCAAACTCGCTGAAACACAATATATTAAACACCCCTGACCATTGACTGAACACATGTGGCATTAATATTGTTGACTTTGAATGATGCGTGATTCCACGCGTTTTAAAGCAAGTGTGTATCAAATTTATATGAAAAATGACGTGGAATCCTACATGTAAATGAGTGTACCACACGAACACACATAGGACGAGAAAAGTGTTTAAAATATTGTGTTTCAGTGAGTTTAAGGGTTTAATTGACAAAATTATAAGTATAAGTGTCCAACTTACAAACAGAGTCAAATATAAGGGCCTCCCAGGTCATTCCGCCAACAATGTACAAGCAAAAATTAGAAGTAGAAGTAATAGTTTATTAATTTATCTGGTGCAACCCAAACACACGTTCATATATATATATTATACTTCACATATCATGTTTTAAGTCTAATGGACTAAAACATAAAGTAAATCACCACTTAATAAACTCGTCATTAATTTTTTTCTTGTATTATAATCTCGATATTATAGTAACTAGTGAAATTATTCGCGCTTCGCGCGGCTATATGAAATATTTATAAGATAATAATATGAAATATGTAATATTTAGGTTAGTATCGAATATATAGATAATATTAATATTTCTCTTCATCTGCGATATCATAGGTTTTTTCATTTTTTTTAAACATATAAAATATAATATTTTGTATATGTATATAGTAGAACAAACTATTCACCGTTATGAAGTAAATGGAATAAAAGATAATATGTTGAAATAACAATATATTGTATTACGCTGAATTTTTTTTTCATGTTTTAATTTTCTCTATCTTTTGTAGGAGTACTAATTTTCTATTCAAACTCTAATTTTGTCAAAACACAATTGATTTTTTTATTATGTCCTTATTGTTATATTTGCTTATTATAATTTTTTAAACATTAATTAAATATTTATAAGATTTATGAAAAATGAAACATACAAAAGTTATGAATAATATTCAATATTAAAAGTTACAAGTAAGATGAAGAGACATGAGTTATAAATAATTCAAATGTATAATTTTATTAGACATTAAATGTATTACTAATTATGTATTGATTTTATTTGTAAAATAAATAAATAAAAATAAGGGGTGAGAATACAAAAAATGAACAGAGAAAATATAAAAATTGGTGACTACATAAAAATTATAAATACATTTCAAAGCAAAAAGAACAGTGACGAAAACAGATTGTTACATACGCAAAAAATGGCATCATAAAAAATATATTTTATTTTTCAATTACTTTTTTATAATTATAATAAAAATGAAGCTCCTAATCATCATAATTTTTTTTGTTGTTGTTAAAATGAGATAATTATATTAATTTTGCTTCATAACAAAGAAAAAGTAGAATAATAACGGATCAAATGATTAACATTGACAATATAATACATTTAGCTAAATTATTTATACAAATCAAAATTTAGAAAATTCTAGCAAAAGTAATTAAGTTGCTAATACAATTCAAAGTAAAAAAATAATCTCTAATTATGCTTCATTTTTTTTCCCTTCTATCATCTTCCTTTGCAAGTAGATCCGCCATCATGTTTTGATCCATATGTCAAACTCTTCATTATATGCAACCAACTGAATAAAAAAAAATATCATATACCAATTAAAAATAATTATGTCAAAAGAAAGAACGAAATTTAAACTATATGTAATATATTTGTATATTATCTTTTCAATAGTACTAACAATACTAAATAATAATTATTTCTTGAAATCTAACAAATATTTTAATCAAACTATATTATATCCGAAAAACTAACTATTAGAAAGAGCAATTGCATACAGACAAAACATTGTTAAGAATTACAGAGATTTTTTTTTAATCATACTTGCTTGATGAATGATAATACAAACATTAAAAAATATTAAGAAAGCATGTCTAAGTACATAAAAATAAAAAGAAAGACTTGAGAATGACTTTGTATGTGAATCTTCATGAAAATAAATATGTATATATAGACAAAATAGAGGAAATGAAAAAATAAGGACTTGAGAATGATATATTTATTAACTTCATGTACTTTTTTTTT
>JAJOOR010005422.1:0-43498 GCA_036250505.1 Solanum acaule | reverse complement strand
TTTTAGTTCTCAAGATCGGTGTTTGATATTTAGATTGTGAATCTCAATTAATTTGGATTCATGCATTTACAACTTGTTTGGATAATTGTTACCAATTGTATGGCATCGTGTTATTAGTTTAAATGTATAATATTTGTTTTGATTGTTATTTAAATTTTATTGTATCGTATTGTTATTGTTTGATAACGGCATAAATTCTCATTTTGTGTAACGAGTAATTCGGCGTAATCAATTGTAAGTTTATCTTTCAAATTGTATGTATGTGTAATATTATGTAGTGATAAAAAATAATCATATTTATCCAAATAATATATTTATTAAAACAATACAATACAATTACAACTAATATACATTGTGAAACAATATGCAACAACCATCCAAACAATGAAACAAAGTACTCCTTAACTATCATTAAAGAGGAAAGCACTCTCTAGAAAGAAAATATTTTTGGTTCTAAAGTTCAAACCAAGATTTTTTGTTAAGGAAAGGCCCCCTTTTTTTTTAATACCTATAATAGATTCAATATTTGTTTTAAAAAATATTAAGTATTTAAAAATAGAAACTAATTTTTTTATTAAAAAAAGTATATCATGCATTTTTTATTTTTTAGATTTCAAAACTTGATTATTTTTTTTTTAAAAAAAGCACAAGCATCGAAACAATTATACTGAAATATGAAATACCAACAAAAACAATTAATATCAAGTTGTCAATTCCTTGAATCAAGTTCTATTATTTAAAATCAATGATGTCTTAGAAAATATTAAAATGTTTAGAAGAAAATTATCAACAATATTGTTTTTTTATTATATCTCAAAAAGTTGAAAAACTAAATATTATATAAATATATATATAAAAAAAAAATCTTTTTTTAATATGTTAAAACTGCCAAGTAAATGAAGACTATATTTTTCATTCTAATGAGATCAAAAGGGGATCACAAGTTGTAACTATAAAATTTACACCATTCGACACTTTCTCGAGGGTTATGAGGAAAATAACACAAACAATTAGCAATTTGGCAGACAAATTTAAAAAAATGCAGTGGTGAAGTAGTTGCACCTTGCAATTTTTGGTGAAGGAAAAAGGTAGTCCCCCGTCTCATATTAGTTGTCTATTTTATTAAAGGCACAATATATAAATATGACATTTAACTTGACTTCAGCGAATAACTATGCCCTCCAACTTTGAATGTGCACAAATGAGCACTTAAACTTGTATAAAATTAAACAAGTAGATGCAAGTGTCCTACATGGCATAATACACATAAGACGCCATGTAGGATGCCATGTGGGACGAATATGTCTATTTGCTCAATTTTATACAAGTTTAAGTGTCTACTTGTGCACACCCAAAGTTAAAGGTCATAGTTGCCAACTGGCGTCAAGTTAAGGGTCATGTTACCCTTGCAATTTATTCTTTTTAAAAGTATTTATAATTATTTGTAAAATTTCTAAAAAAACTTTTTAAAGAGTGAATTAATAAAATTATATTTATATTTATATTTCTTTAATATGCATTAAAAAAGAGAGGAAAATGATTAACTAATATAGAACGGATAGCAGAGTAGATAGGAGAACACAAGATTCAAGAAACTCCCACTAACAAATATACTATTTTGAAGGAAATAACAGTGGCAACATGATGCAACTTTTTAGGTATTTATGTTTGTCATACTTATGCTTGGTTTTCTTGGATTAGCTACTTCAAAAACTTATCCAATTCCATCAACCCTTTGTCGGCCTTTAAGTTTTTTACTTTTTGTTACTTTAATCCAATATCTTATTTTTTAAAAATCATGATATGGAATTTCATATCATGATTTGAGATTTTTAAATATAAAAATTGATCCATAAATTTATATTTTGTTTAAATAACTTCACATTTATATTTACTAACCATTTATCTCATGTGTAAATAAAATTTATAATCACATCATTACTTTTTAAAATTTATTATTCTCACCAACATAAAATTTATTATTACTTTAAATTTGATGAATATAAATGATAAAGTGCGAATTAATTTGGTGAATATAAATAAGAACGGAGGGAGTAATATTTTTTTGTTTTTTCATAATTAAAACAAATCTTCTCTTTTGGCTGCATATGAAAATGTTTAAAACAATCTAATATGAAAAAAGACAAAATTAGTGATGTATGTTTGATAATCACTACTTCCAATATGATTGATTTTAGTACAAAGCTAATGCACTAAAAATGTGTAATTGCACACAAGTGAAACAAGATATGAATCATTATGATATTGACACACAAGTGAAAATTGTCATAGCTTGTGCAATGTTACATAATTATTTGCGAGAATACCAAAGGAGTGATGAAATATTTATAGTCTATAAGCATGAAAGTAACTAAATGATATTGACCAACAAATGACTCAAAAGAACAATATTGATTCGTCTTCTCGGTCATATGATCGAGAAATGCAAGTTCAACGTGAGGAGATTGTATGTACTATGTAGGGGAATATATTAAAAACTAGTACACTACAATTCATGTTCAATTTTTTTTATTGAATTAAAGTTGAGAAAATGGTCAAATTGCCCTCTCAAGCTATGACCGGATTCTCAACTACACACTTATTCTTCACGGGAGTCTTATCACCCCCCTAAACTGTTTAAAACTAGAATTATTACCACCCTAAATGTATGCATGGCAAAGTGAGTGTATTGCACTCTCCTTGAGAGAGTGAAGATAAAAAAATAACTATTAAAATTTTCCTTTTAATATTTTTTCATAAATATATGCATTTTAATTATTTTAAAAAAAAAATTCTTATTTGTTTCTACTTCTAATTTGGTTTCTTCTCCATAGCAACTTAGTAGAGCATCAATGGCAGCCACCAAATTACACCACCTCTCACCATTTTGAAATCATTGTCATTATTATATTAATCAATACACCACAAATCGTAGATAATAATTCCATCCCTTTTCTCCACAATCAGGAACTACAGACCCAAAAAATTTCAAATCAAAATAAATTTAAGCTTAATATAGTGGCACTCAACTGATTTTCTTCAATTAAACTTTCAATACAAGGAAAATTCTTGATCCTATATTCAATACCCAAAAGACCCACAAAGTTTTTTGTATGCGCTTGCAATTTTTGGGATTTGATTTCTCTCCGGTTCGAAGCTAGTTTCGATGGTGTTAAATTTCAGACAGTCAATTCAATTGATAAATTTATTTCAGCTTCAAATTGTTAAACACTATGAATTGATCACTGAATTGATCACGAACTTGTGTTCTTAAGCTAAAACAACAGAAGAAGCTTTCACCATTGTTGAGAGAATTTCAGATTGTATTGAGAAAAAGATCAAAAATTATAAACTGCTGTATACCAATTACAATGTTTATATAGTAGTAATAACCGACTCATACTAACCATAGTTAACTTAATCTAACGGTTAACCAAATTTCTAACAACCTAACTAACTGAAAATGGGAAAATATCTAATTAACTAACTTCTAGTCCAATCAGCAAATGACATGTCACCCTGCATTATCATTCACATGCTCAATACACCCCTTCAAGCTAGGTGGTATGAAGATGTTCTTCATCCTTAGCTTGGAAAGTAGATAAGTGTGTTGAAAACGACCAAGGCCCATAGTTAATATGTCAACAAGTTGTTCAACAGTAGCCAAGTACGTTGTGTGAATCGAGCCAGTCTAAACCTTTTTCCGGATGAAATGGCATCTATGTCGATATGTTTTGTCCTCTAGTGAAAGACAGGGTTGGCAGTAATCTGAAAATCAGCTTTACTGTCAAAGTGCAAAGAAACAGGGAGGTGCAACTCAACATTGAGTTCTTTGAACAAACCAATCAGCCAAACAATTTCAGCAACATCTGAGGCTAAACTCTTGTACTCAACTTCAGCTGAGCTCCTAGAAATAGTTGATTGTTTCTTGGATTTCCAAGAGATCAAAGAGTCTCCAAACTTAATCATATAACCAGTAATAGACCTTCTAGTGTTTATACAAGACCCAAATCAGCATCACAAAAACCTTGGAGTGAAGCTGAACTAGAAGAGGACAATAAAACCCCAAGACCTGGAGCTTGTTTGATGTATTTAACCACCCTGAGTGCAGCATCCCAGTGGGACTGCTTAGAAGCATGCATGAACTGGCTTAAACTTTGGACAGCAAAGGCAATGTCCAGCCTGGTAATAGTCAAATATAACAGTCGACCAACAAGTCTTTGATACTTCCCTGGATCTGCTAAGACAGGATCGGGAGGACCACCAATATGATTATCAAACTCACAAGTTGTCAACTTTTCATTTAGCTCAACAGGTGTGGCAATGGTCTTGGAACCACTCAAACCTAAGTCTGAAATAAGCTCAAGTGCATACTTCTTTTGATTCATAAGAATGCCAGTTGTTTGTATTCCAAGAAAATATCTAAGGTCCCCTAGGTCCTTAATTTTGAAATTGTCACTCAAAACTTGTTTGGCATCATCTATCAGGGCTGTGCTACTACCTGCGATCAATAAGTCATCAACATATATTAGGACAATCACTATCCCATCTGATGACCTTTTGGTTAGTAAAGAATAGTCTAAATGACTCTGTTTAAAACCAATTGTGACAAGGGCATATGTAAGCTTGACATTCCACTGCCTTGAAGCCTGTTTCAGACCATAAAGAGACTTAAGCAACCTGCAAACCTTGAGATATTGTGTCCCATTTTTAAAACCCTGTGGCAATTGCATATACACCTCTTCATTTAAATCACCTTATAGAAATGCATTGTAAACATCCATTTGCTGAATAGACTAACCTCTAATAGCAATCATAGAAATCACAGTTCTTACCGTCACCATCTTCACAATAGGAGAAAAAGTTTTCTGATAGTCAAGACCTTCCTTTTGATTGAACCCTTTAGCTACAAGTCTAGCTTTGAACCTCTCCAATTGTCCATCAGCCCTGTATTTAATTTTGTATACCCATTTACAACTAATAGCTTTCGTACCACTTGGTAAAGGTACAACTGCCCAAGTTCCATTGTCCTCAAGAGCTTGAATTTCATCTTTCATTGCTTGTATCCACCTTGGATCTTGTATTGCCTGATGATATGAGGTTGGTTCTATGTCTGCTGAGAATTGGGCCACATAACTTTGATATGTACTAGACAAACCACTATAGTTGATGTTGTTGGCAATAGGATATAAACACGAATGAGCAGACCTACCCCTATTAGCAGTCACATTGTCTTTCTGCCAGATAGGAGGTTTAATATGTCTGATTGATGTTCTCCTAGTGGAAACTGCAGCATCATCATTCGCATCCTCAGATGTGGAAGTACATTCTGGGATCTCATCATGGGAAATCTCCACAGAAGGAACCATTGCAGTAGGAACTACTGGAGTGATAATGTGTGAGTCTATCAAAGGATCAATTACATGATAAAAAACAACTACATGTGGAGACATATCTGCTAATTGTGCAGAATCCAAATATTGATCATTTAAGGGGAAAATCTTATTGCCAGGAACTAATAATTCATCCTCAGCTATGAACTCAACACTTGGATTACCATTCTGAAAAGGAAAAATATGTTCCAAAAACTGCACATCTCTACTCACAAAAAAAGGCTTAGTTGTCAAGTCATAAGTTTGTACCCTTTCTGAGTTGCACTATACCCCCATTATAACTGATTTAATGGATCTAGCCCCAAATTTATCCCCCTTGATCAAGTTGGTGGCATAACATAAACAACCTATAGTCATTGTGTTAGAAAGATCAGCTTGTGCATGATATAACATGAAATAGGGGGACTTTTTCCCCAAGACTGTGGATGGAACTCTGTTGATTAGAAACACAACAGCTAAAGGATGTTCATGTGTCTTCTCTCTACCACTCCATTTTGTTGTGGAGTGTAGGGACAAGAACTTTGGTGTATAATTCCATGATCATCAAATAATTTTCTGCATTGTGTGTTAAAAAAACTACCACCATTGTCAGACCTCAACATCTTTATTTTCTTTCCAAACTGTGTTGCAATTTGGGGTGTACATAGGTCGGTTTGGTTTGGTTTTTTATTAAAAAAAAATCTAAATCAATTATGTAGTTCGGTTTGATTGGTTTGGCGGTTGAAAAAAAAAACCAACCACTCTTGATTTGGTTTGATATTAAAAGAAAAAAAATCAAACCGAATCCAAACAGAACCAACATAATATATATATATATATATATATAATTTTATTTTATTTATAGATGAAAAATATTATGTATAATCTACTTTGTTGATATAATTTTAGTTAGTTTATATATTTTATTTCAAATTTGGGCTTGTAAAATTTTGTAATATATATAATTTTATTTTATTTATAGATAAAAAAATATTATTTATAATCTACTTTGTTAATATATTTTTAATTAGTTTATAGTTTTCAATATTTATATATTTTATTTCAAATTTGGGCTTGTAAAATTTGTAAATATTTTATTTTGTATTAAGATCCAAAGTTACAATTATATTGTTATAGTTTTTCAAATTCGAAGTTAACAATTTACTTTGTAAATATTTTGTTTTGTATTCAGTTGTCTCTATCCTTTAATCTTATTAATTTAACATAATAAACGTTGATAGTTTATTATGCAATTTATAAATTTTTATTTATTTGATAAGAAATAAACAATTGGGGCTATTTTAATAGTTTTATAACTTATGAAATTCTTATGTTTATTAGAAAATATACAACACAAAAATTCGATATCACATTTCCAAACAAAATTTCAATTTCATCTCATGATTTTATATCATGATTCCATATCGCATGCTAATAGTTTATCTGTTAAGTGTGTAATAGCAGCATTTGAACAACTTGACGATGTAGTATTTGTTGCCGCAATATATGTCGTTTCAACATCAACTTCAATTTTATTAGTTGTCAATTACTGATACATAATTTAGTATTACATAATACTAATAAGAAAAACTTTATCTTTATTTATATTGTTTGTAGTTAATAAGAAAATTTAATATTCCTAAGAAAGTTTCATACTCTTCAAATCAGAATAACCATTCAAAAAGAGTATTTGATAAAGTTTGGAATTTTTTATATTTTTGAACTCTATACACAAATTGATTTAAGTATAATTTTTAGGAATCACATAGTTTTAATATGAAATTACAATCTATCCCTATTTAGTTTGTAATTACATTAATCCCTGAAAAGGTAAAATAAACCGGATACATAATATATAGCTCGGATACATCATAAAATAAACCAGATACATAATATGTAGCTCGGATACAATAAAAACTAGTTCGGATACATTATAAAATAATTTAGAATTAGGAGAGAAATAAGGGGTTTTAGAGGTTTTTAGAAATAGAAGGGAATATTAAAAATAAGGAAACATAAGACGTGTATTTCAATAATTTTTCCTTGATTTAATGGGTGAAGTTTTTATATTCTTTAAATTAAAAAAAAAAAATAGAACGTCAGAATATTTTAGTCTTCATACACAATACAGATAAAGTATTCAAATAATTTTAAGATTGTTATCCATTAGAAGGCGCTAAATTTGTATTAAATATACATAAACACAGTAAATAAGATTAGATAAATAACAATAATAGTAAAATCAAGATGAAAGCGTGAAAATCGAACCTACAAAATTCACAGTTTGTTCTTAATGATATTATTCCTCTTAAGCACTCGAGGTTATAGAATATATCCTTCTAGAAAAGATCGATTTAATTTAACAAAATAGCAATACCTTAAATTTTGCATGTTGTTGTCCTCACACAACAAGTGTAAATCACACTTGAGTTTTTATAAAAAGAAGAATAAGTATTATTAAAAATTCGTACTCAATTTGTACCTAATATCTCATAAGGAATTAGGTATTTATAGCCAACTAAAAATTACTCCCTCCGTCCTATTTTATATGAGGTAATTTGATTCGGCACAGAATTTAAGGAAAAAAAGGAAGACTTTTGAACTTTTGATTCAAAATGAATGATAGAAATTTGTATGCGATTAATAATTTGAAAAACCATTTCTACATTTAAGCACTTAAAAATTATTTATTCCACCAATATGAAAAATTACTCTTTTAAAAAATAAATTACTTTTTTCACTTTTCCTTCATTTTCAACACTTAACTTCTCAATTTAGGCCGCCTCTATACTATTTAGTATAAAGAAAACAAGTGAAGCGAGAGGAAAAAGTAAAACCAGCTAAAATAGAGAGAGATATTATTTAGTAAAAGGGCGCGTCATGTGATCAAATAAAATGATTTATAGTCATATAAATATGTATCTCTTATTTTAAATCATAAATTGTTTTCTTTCTTAAATTTTGTGTCTATTCAAAATAACTCATATAAAATAGAATAGAGGAAATAACTTTTAAGATGAATAATAAATATTAATATACATATAAATTATTTTATTACAAAATTAAATTAAAATGGACTTAAAAGAAGTGTTTAGGATAAAGGAATAATTATTACAAAATACTCCCTCCGTTTCACAAAGAATACTTTAGTTTGACTTGGCACAAAGTTTAAAAAAATAAAAAAAACTTTTAAATCTTGTGGTTCTAAATTAAAATTATGTCAAATGTACAAAATTGTTCTTTAATCTTGTGGTCTTCAACATGTCGCGTGAAAAGCTGAAATTAAAATATTACCAAAAAAAATGATCAATTTTTCTAAAACTGACTAAGAAGAAAATAATTCAGTATTTTTAAAACGGAGAGAGTAGCCCAAGTAAAAGATTTTGTTCCACATCTTGAAGATTTCAAAAGGATAATAATAAAAAAGTACAATCTATTTAGAGGGCGTGATAATCAAGGATATAAAATAGTATAATGACACTAAGATGTGATAGCTAAACAAAGGATAAGAACAGCTTTATCACTTCAACCATCCACCTCACCCCTTCTAATCTCTCTTTTCATAAATAATTACTTAACTCACTCTTCAAGATTTCCTATATTTATGTTTTTCTTTACTTGGATAAGTATTCACACTAGGAGTGTACAAGTCAAATCGTAAAATTAAATCGAATCGATGAATTAAATCAAGTAAAAAAAATAGTAATTTGCAGTTCCGTTTGATTGGTTTGGTGGTTGAAAAAAAAAATCAATCACTCTTAATTTGGTTTGATATTAAAAGAAAAAAAATCAAACCGAATCCAAACAGAACCAACATAATATATATATATAAAATTTTATTTTATTTATAGATAAAAAATATTATTTATAATCTACTTTGTTGATATAATTTTAGTTAGTTTATATATTTTATTTCAAATTTGGGCTTGTAAAATTTTGTAATATATATATATATATAATTTTATTTTATTTATAGATAAAAAAATATTATTTATAATCTACTTTGTTAATATATTTTTAATTAGTTTATAGTTTTCAATATTTATATATTTTATTTCAAATTTGGGCTTGTAAAATTTGTAAATATTTTATTTTGTATTAAGATCCAAAGTTACAATTATATTGTTATAGTTTTTCAAATTCGAAGTTAACAATTTACTTTGTAAATATTTTGTTTTGTATTCAGCTGTCTCTAGCCTTTAATCTTATTAATTTAACATAATAAACGTTGATATTTCAAAAAAAAAAGTTGTCCTCATGTGAATTATATCGTCTTTTTGAAAATTTCTATTCATTTAACATTTTTTAAGTTTAGCTTATGACACAGGTAAGTGAAAATATATTTGATCTCTTTTTCAAATATCGTATAGTTGTAAAAATCCAAAAAAAAAACAAAAAACCAAAAAAAACTGAAAGAACCGACTAAAACCGAAACCAAAAAAACCGACCTTATGTGGTTTGATTTGATTTTTAGATTTAATAAACCGACATAATTGGTTCATATTTTTTTTAATGAAAAAACAAACCAAACCGACCTATGTACACCCCTAATTCACACAACTAGAATGGAGGGTGGTTACAAAATTTTATTATTTTTGATAATTTTATGGTTTTTATTTTTAATGTATTTTATATATATTTTAAAATTTTATGTCAAAAACATACTTTATCTGGGATAAATTTGATTTAGTGTGGTAAGTAATTGAAAGTAACAATATATTATGTGTAAATCTTACAAGTGGAGTCTAGAGAATGTAGAGTGTAGATATTATTCTATCTTGACGAGGTAGAGAGGTTGTTTCCGAAAGACCACCGATTCAAGTACAATAAATCAAAGTATTTATAATAAAAGTAAATACAATGACAGTGAGTAAAACATGCCAATGAATAAGGAAAGCAGTACAAAGGATCCAGAGAAAAAATATAAGTAACACAATGAAATAATGCGATAATTGAAAATCCAATACATGCGATCAATACTACTATAGACACGATGCTTCCATCAAGTCTAAACCCACCAAAAGCAGAGTTTTAGTTGAACTATCTACTAACCTTTTACTCTATTATTTATGACCTCCAAACCCTCTTATCTAAAGTCAGGTCGATCAAGACCGATTCAAGAAAATTGGAGGCCTAAAGTCAATCCTTAAAGAGGGGCCCTAATATTTTTTATTTAAAATCTACTTTTTAGATGCGAAGTCATTAATTATTATTTTATAATCGATTTGTTTTAGTAATTCCTTTTCAATTGATAATATAGTTAATTTATTCAATCTCTCTTGAGACATTGTTGATCTTAATAAAATTTTATCAGTTTTAATTTTGAAAAACTTTTTTCGGTTGAGGCAACAATTACAGGAATTGTTAACATTATTCTATAAGCAATATTTTAATTCAGAATTTTTATTATTTTTAAAAAATCTATCAAAGGCTCCTTTTTGAGATTTATTTAATTTTCAAGTTTTCTCTTTTTCTCTCTTCTTGTAAAATCGAAATCATATTTTCTCACTGTCATATTTAAATTGAATAATTTTAATAATAACTAAAACAAGAATATATATACTTATGAGCTTAGAATATCAACAAAAACATTTTTTCAAGAAAAACTATGAAATAAAGTTAGAATAATAAAACCTGGCTCACGAATTAGATAAGTTGATGAAACAATATCGAAATAGCGTTGTGGTCCTTCAATATTATTATAATGATTGCTTGTTGCACTTCTTGAGATTTTAAAGAAGACAGCCAAAAACAAATTTTGTTCTTTTGTAACTTTAAGCAACAGTAAATAAAATTTTAAAAAAATAGAAGGAGAGTGTTCAATATTGAGAATAAAAATAATAAAATAGAGAATAAAAAAGACGAGTATAAGGTAAATAATAATATAGGGTTAAATTTTTAGGAGATAAATAAGGAAACACAATTTCCCACTTAAGGAAATTATTTCCAATAAATGTTTCATTCCCTAAAAAAATGGGAAAACTAACGGTCACTTTGTTTTTTTTTATGGAAAAAATACTTGGATTGGTACATTTTAATAAATAATTATTGATTTTAGCGATACTTTTTATTTATTACCATTTATAGTAATACTGTGTTAAATCTGTAATATGTATTAAAAGTGAATTATGTATGCAATATATATGTATTATAGCTATTTTGTAAATATATTATGCTTGTTTGGTAAGAAATTGACACATTAAATTATAAGTGTATTAAAATGTGTGATAAATGTATTATTCATCAATAAAACTTGTATTATATGTGAATAATAAATTGTACTTTGTAATATGTATTAAAATTGTATTATAAATGTATTAAAAGTGATCAAGTGAAAAAAATGTTATTACTATAAATGGTAAATATTTTCTTAATATAGTATATTTATGTAAGTTTCCCTTTTTTTAATATACTTATTATTCCAAGTTTTTTTTAAAAATAATTAAAAGTACATATAATTTTTTTTAAAAATAATATATATAAGTACTTTTTTTTAAAAAAAAATGGAAGCCCCAAGCGATAGCTTTAGTGACCTAGTGATTAAGAGCCCGTTTGGATTGACTTAAATAAAATAGTTTTTAAGTCATAAATAAAAAGTCAAACTGAAATAACTTTTAAGTCAAAAAATAAAAAGCAGGGGAGACTTACTTTTGATTTTTGACTTATTTTAAGTCATTTTAAATTTATTTTAAGTCATTATTTACCTTGCCAAACACTTCCTAACTTATTTTAAGTCATTTTTTACTTGCTTTAAGTTATTTTTTTATATTTGTCAAACACTTCCTGAAGTCAAAAATTGACTTAAAAGTAGGTTTGACTATTTTTTAAGTCAATCCAAACAGCCTCTAAGACGGCTTTGACGTCGATAAGTTGAAGCTAGATAGTCACGTCGATAAGTTAAAGCTACATCATGTCGTATATAAAATGGCTAGAGTTCTAAAAATTGCAAACACAATCAAATTTTCTAAAGCATTGAACTCAATAAACTTTTGAGTTAATGGTACTTGTGTGAGACGTCAACAACTAAATATAATTGCTAACAACTTTGGCTTAATCACCTAAAGTCATAAAATTTCACAAAAGTAGAAAATAAAAATAGGGGGCAAAAAAATCCAGATATAGAACCAATCTCAACCCCACACCATACCACACGAATAAGACGTTGATATAACAAGTAAACCTAGAGAATGGAACTATTCTATCATGACAAAATACAAGTCACATCAACCTTATCCTCCTATGAGTTTATCATATCCCCCTAAATTGACACAAAACATTGAACCACTCACTCATTAGGGGTGTACATGGTCGAATTGATTCGGGTTTTTCAAATATTTAAATCAAATCATTTGTATCAAATTTTTGAATTTATAAATCAAACCAAATCAATAAAATTTGGATTTTTCAACCTCGGGTTTTTTCAGATTTTTTTGGATTTTTTGTTTTTTCGGGTTTTTTCGGTAAAGTATTCATACAAATATATAATTTACTTGTACTTCAAATATTTCTTTAGTCCTACCAAAATATAACTATCTAAGATGTTTCTTAAGAAAATAACACAAAATATGATATAATTAATGATATTAAAATATCCAACAAAAAAATAATAATGAAATCGCGTAAAATAAATATTACAAATTAGTAAAGTCATAATGAAAATGATCATAATTTAAAAGTACTAAATCACGCTAAGATAAGTTTAATAAGTATTAGTTACATGAGTAAATATTGAAGGAAATTAAAATTAGATTATGTATATTAGTTGTTTAAATCTATGTAAAACTAAAGAAGAAATATTTAATATTTGTCACTATTAGTATTGAATTGATTTTCTTTTTGCATTAGTAGTAATTTAATTTTGATTTAAATTTTATTATAATTACCAACATTTATAAATTATAATCTTTTATTGGACCATTGAAAATTCTAACTTTCAAACATGAAATAATATATCAAAAAAATAAAAATTATGAAAAAGTAAAAGAAATATTTAAAAATTATATTAAAGTAAATTTTTTTACGTATAAAATAAAATTTTTAAAATATATATTATATAATATCAAATTGATTTGATCTCAAGTTGATTTTTTTTAGTTGAAACCAAATCAACCCAAAATATAATCAATTTTTTTTTTCAAATATCAAACTACGTCACACCAAAACCAATATTTAGGTTTTTTTTTCCGATTTGACTTAGGTTTTTTTTTTTCGATTTGATTTTATTTGCGATTTGATTTTCGGATTTGTACGTTTCAAAACATACACAAAATCATCCCCCAAAAACAAGCAACTTTACCCAGTAGATCGACCAGGATCGTACTGAGTGGTAAATAGTAAGTACTCTCTTATGGAACTGATCATGTGAATTCAAATTCAAATTTATTCAAACTCTAATATGAATAATGAGTGCCTGGTGATGATAATAGAATGATGATTTTTTTTACTCTTTGTAGAAGAAACACTAAAATACATCAATCAAGCTGGCATTGTGGTCCATTGAAGAATTAAAGATTTTAAAAACATTATTCAAATCAAGAAACATTAAGCAAAAATGGCAGAAATGAGATACAAATTTGATAATCATATGCAGCCCCTGGCAATTGAGAACCCTAAATCTTCTTCTTTATGTACAAAATATTCAAAACTTCCCCCTAATACCCAAATAAGCAAAAACACAAAATAGAGATTAATAGGCTAATCTCTCCAGCCCAAACTACTAACTATTTACAACCAATAACAATAATCTTCAATATTTACAAAAGTCGAGGCCTCAGATCCGAAAACCCATTACCAGTAACCCTGACCCGAACCCGGATTCATTTCAGCAGTTCGGAAACCCATCCAACATCCGGAGCACTGGAATCATCTAGAGAGTTCTCCATGCTTAGTTTAGCATAAATTCTTGCTCGGAGATCCCGCCCGGATTCTACCCTCTCCATCGCCGGCTCTTCTTCGCAGTGATCGAAAACCGACACTCCACTCCGGGTCGGAGTTGTTGGCACACTCATGAATCCGGGTCGGAGCATTGAAGGGCTCCGAGGTGAACCAAACCCAGGTGAACCCATTTGCATACTACGCATACCTCTCACCATCCCAATCTGCATATTACGCATCGATTCCGCCAGTCCACGTGGAGTCATCGGAGGAGATTCAAGCGGCGGAGACGACGAAAACGCTTCAAACCCGACCCGACCCGGAGATCCATCAAATGAATCAGATGACTCGTTGAAGCTTCGCGGACTCTGCTGAGGCAAAACACGGAGTTGTTCCGGCGTGTGAGCGAAAAAGCACACGCGCCGGCGGCAGTGGGTCCCATCTTTACAAGGCTGCGTACGATAGCGAGCAGGGTGTAGCCAACACTCAAATACGCCGTGAGCGTACTCACATGCATCACCTTTTTTACACTGACCTTTACGAAAATCAGGACAAGAAGTACCTGAGTAATGATACTTCCTCGGATCCCTCCGGCGAGCCTTCTCACCGGGATGAGCGTACGGACACTCCGTCCAGTCATGTGACCTTCCACGAGCACACTTCCTCACCTTAAACTCATACATCCGGAAGTTATCACATGAAAAAGCATCCACCGGAATATCCAACCCATCAGAGTCAAAAATCACGTCGTTACCATTCGACGGCAGGTAACGCTGCAACGCCGTCAAAGCATCGAAAGCAGAATCAGGGCTAACGGAAAATGGGGAGTAAACATCAACCGTTGGATCATCGGTGACGTCCCAAGGAGGGATTTGGACGGTCGGAGTTGATCGGCCGATCATCATCATTTTTTTGGAGGGATTTTAGTACTAGTGTTTATCTCTACTGCTTGTTCTTCACCATGGCTTAAGAAGAAGATGATGGAGGCAGCAATATAAACTGCTTTACTAACCATGGTTAAACTATGGTTAGATTAAAATATCTACAGTTTAACCCTATCTAGTTTAAAATGGTAAAAATCTAATTAAGAAAAGTAATTAGATATTATCCCACTTGGCCCGGATTACGAGGAGTGGTTCCCAATTTACCTGGACACGTTGCACAGTCTTTTTTTGCCTATTTATTCAAAATTATAATTTATTAAATCTTTTTCCTTTTTCGGCCTAACTCCTTTGCTAATTATTACTACTATTAGGACCCGTTTGGTGGAAGGTATTCATCAAAATAGTTCATGGATTAAAATTTAGTCTAACAAAAACATTGTTTGGTTACTTTATTTAACATAATTCATAGATTAGTTATACCTCATACAATGTCTTATTTTATCCCTAGAAAAGGGAGAGATAACTAATCCAAGGCTTAACAATCCTTGGATAAGACCCCTAAAATGACTAAACTATCCCCAAATCTTTTTTCCTAATTTTTTTTAATTTAATGTTCTTTTTTTTATTATTTATATGAGAATATTTATAAATATTCTTTTAAATTCACCAAATTCGTTCCATGTGATTTGATGATTTCACAAACTAATATTTTTTTCTTCGTGTTTGATTTGTTATATTGGTTTGATTTTTTTTCATTTTTTTTTAAATGTAATTCGTCGATTGACCACTTGAACTATTTGTTTTTTTAAAAAAAAATTAGCTTCGTGTATTTGAACAATTTAAGTAGTCTTAAATCTATGTTAAGTTTAAGGTATATTTGACCAAAAGATAATTAGAAATATACCGTGCTATCAATGATGTCGATAGTGGCATATCACACCTCAAAAATAATAATAATAATTTTTTTATATTTTAGTATTTAACTTAACTAGTTAAATGAAATATAAAATCTCATAATAACTCAATGGTATAATAGAAAATAAACTTTTTTTAGAGTTTTAAACCAAACTTAAGATTAAGTGGGAAATAATGAACCAAACACTTAATAAAAACTAATCCATGCATTATTAAACCCTGCATTACTTATCCTTGCATTACTAATCCATGCGTTAGTAATCCCTGCATTATACATCTTTGTACCAAACGACCCCTTAGTGTTAGGATAGGATAAGAGTAGTTTAGTAGAGTGTATTAGAAGAAATGATTCATATTATTAGTTTTGTGTATTAATAATATTTTATTTGATATATATTTTTTAGCTATGTATAATTAATGTTTACATTAGTTATACTCTCTCTATTTCATATTAAGCGAATTATTAGGCGTTTTTTTATTATTCAAAATAATTAAATTGTTCAAAGTTCAAAATAATTGTGTGAAGTTTTTTCCATATATGTCATTTCCTGTAGTGAAGTGTGATAACTCCCTCCGTTCACTTTTACTTGTCACACTTTGACTTGACACGCTCATTAAAAAAATAATTATTGATATAGATATTTTACTAAACTATCCCTTTAAATGATGTCTTGAAAAATGATTTGAAAAGTAAGTATTTAATGCTGACGATAAAACATGGAAAAAATTATTGTTTTTTCTTGAGGTGTCAAAAGTGACAAGTAAAAATGAAAATATATTTTAGGAATAAGTGACAAGTAAAAATGAATGGAGGAATTATTTTCTTATAGATAGATTGCACGTACAAAGTAATATTTATGATTTCACAAAAAATAATAATGAAAATTATGATTTAAATTATGTTTTTAAATATTTTTCTTAATAAGTATACACTGTCTCACAAATTAAATTAATATGAAATAGAAGGAATACCTTAAAAAAAAAATCATGATATTAATAATGTAAGGAGAGTAGCATGATTAAAGACCAGTTATCCCTCAAATTTGATTTTATATCTTTCCAGTCATATTTGGGGAGGATATTGTACAAATGAATATTTTTAAGAGATATTATGTCACATATATTATTTTTAATATATTAAATAAAATAATGTATAAAAAATAGTTCATGCTTAATATAAACATAACTAATACAAATTTATCAATACTACATTACATTCTACTTAATATTATTTTTATATATCTTATCAAACGATTTAGAAAGGTTTATCTGATATTTACATTATTAAAATATGTATTTTTATGAGAAAGTCATAAAAAATAAGTATGTTTAGAATGAGATCTTTTAAATATACTCACTGGCAATTTTGATTTTTAAATTTTGTTAAAAGTTAGATTTTTTATTTAGAAATATTTAACAAATTTTAGTTATTAGTTAGATTAATAGGAGTAGTACAAAAAGTAAAAGTTTCAGCAGAGCTAGTATTGTTTTTTTTAGACAACAGAGGTGAAAATAATCATTAAACTAACAAAAAAAATACACATATAAAATTTAAAATATATAATCTTAGAGACCTCTTTTTAGGCTTAATTTTATGATTTTGAATATTATATTCATCTTCTTTGTATTTTCAAATATTAATTTACAAAGTGTTTCGACACAGAAAAAATTATTAAGAGATGAAATCTCAAAGAATTTGAAAGAATTCACTAGTGAAAATGTCATTCATGAACTTGAGGTCATGATTACTGATCATGATTACCGTAATAAAATGAACGTTAATAACCTATTGGATGGGTGAAATGATACATGTTCAGAGATTCAGAACTTAGAACAAATTGTGGATATCATTGAAAAAACAATGTTGATGATAAGGTTGAAGATGAGACAATACTTTTGAAACTAGTTACGCGTAAGGAAACACTTATCACATCTAAAATTCTTCACAATTTTATGGTGCAATTAGAAAAGACAACATCGAAACTCTTGGATGCAATAAGAAAAGTAGAGATAAGCTTCAACTAGATTTAAATTTTAACAAAAACCAAAACATAATAGAATTATATTTCAGTAAATTGTCTTAGATATATTGTACTTTTAAAGAATTATTAATTTATAATATTAATGAGACCATATACTTATAGGGGTCTTCTGAAAATATATTATCTTATTATCTTATCGAAATGAGTGATTTTTTCCATTGGCCCAAGTCGGGAGTCTGGACCAAAGGAAATTATTATCTTAGAAAGATTATTAATTAACCAAGTATTAATTTAGTGAGGTTTTACTGTATTCTTAAGGCGTTGAAGGCGCGGTATCCGTCATATCAAGAGGGGTATTCGAGCTAATTATCAATCACAAACAATCATGCACAATTACAAACACAAAAAACAATACCACTTGAAAGCCGCAAGTCACATAAACAGGTCTGTAGACATTGAATTTTTGTGGAATTTTACAAGACGTGTTCAATTCAAGTTTGGATTCTACAAAGTTGTTCAATTCTAATTAGAATTCTTGCAGGCTACTCCACCATAAACCCTAGTTCATGCCTATATGAAGGGTACTATATTTTCTTAAAAGACATCTTGAATATCTCAAATATTCCACAAACTCATGGAATATTCATAAAGAGATCAAATTCAAATCATCTTAATTCGAGAAATATGCCACTAATGGCCCTCGAATTATGAATATCAAGTCAAAATCATCCTAGTTTGAGAAATATGTCACTAACGGCCCTAAAATTATGTAGATCAAGTCCAAATTATCCAAGTTTGAGAAATACGCCACTAACAGCCCTCAAATTATGTAGATCAAGTCCAAATTTTCTAGTTTGACAAATACGCCACTAACGACCCTCAAATTATGTAGATCAAGTCCAAATCATCCTAAGTCAAAAAATACGCCACAAACGACCCTCAAATTAAATATCTCGTGAGAAAAGAATCAAGGGATCAATAGAATTGTACCCGCAATCTTGATAAATAAAATTATGTTTCTTTATATTTTTTTGTGATTGTAATTTATTTTCCGTCACTTTAAAATTTATTGCAAACAAATTGGTATGCCCAATGGGACCAAATCTACCCTTCATCTCTTCTCTCATGATGTCTCAAAACCGCAAAGGTGGAAGAATGAGTACTCCAAGCCTCGTCTTTGAGTTTCAACAAGTATACACTCTGACAAGCCTTGAAGTAGGGAGGATTTGTAGACATTGAAATTTTGCGGGTTTCTACAAGATCGTGTTCAATTAAGTTTGGACTCTACAAAGTTGTTCAATTCTAATTAGGATTCTTGGAGGCTACCCAACCATAAATCCTAGTTCATGCATATATAAAGGGTACTATATTCCCTTAAAAGGCATCTTGAATATCTCAAATATTCCACAAACTCATGGAATATTCATAAAGAGATCAAATCCAAATCATCTTAATTCGAGAAATACGCTACTAACGACCCTCAAATTATGAATATCAAGTCCAAATCATTCTAGTTTGAGAAATGTGCCACTAACGACCCTCGAATTATGTAGATCAAGTCCAAATTATCCTAGTTTGATAAATACGCCACTAACGGCTCTCAAATTATGTCGATCAAGTCCAAATCATCCTAGTTTGAGAAATACGCCACTAACAGCCTTCAAATTATGTAAATCAAGTCCAAATCATCTTAAGTCGGGAAATATGCCACAAACGGCCCTCAAATTAAATATCTTATGAGAGAAGAATTGAGAGATCAACAGAATTGTACCCGCAATCTTGATAAATAAAATTATGTTTCTTCATATTTTTTGTGATTGTAATTTATTTTTCGTCATTTTAAAATTTGTTGCAAACAAGGTCAATTGCATGAAATTAACAATATGATGTCATTCATATGCTTCCCTATATTTTCCCCAACATGCATTGCATGAAGTATACTATAAGGCAGTAGACGTGCATACATACATAAATTGGAAAACATACAACCATCACATATCTCGAATCAAGCCTATTGAAAACTCTAAAGAACTCGAGTTTTTCTTTTTTGAAGCGTCTTCACTTGTTCTTGGTTTAAAACAATAATAAAATACAACAATCAATCAAACCTGGCCTAATTATATCCAAATTATGCTCAAATCCTAATTCCAGGCCAATTCAGAATCATCCTCCCAACCAATATTTTCAAAAATGTTTTTGGGGTCCAGGGCGAGTCTAGGGGCGAGGGGTACCAAAAATGCTCCGAGGCATAAATTAAAGACGTAGATCCATAAGGTGTAAGTTCTAAAATTTGAGCCGTAAACCTCGAGTATAAAAACGTAAGTCCTGGGCGTAAAAACGTAGCCCCGAGCGTTTTTAATTTATTTTTTTAACCTTTTTTGCTTTAAATCATTTTTTTTTTGTTATTGGTGTAATGATATTTCTCAAATAGTAATTATAATACTTTTTTTCTTCATTATTGATTATTAATACTTATCTCAAATAAAAATCATAATATAATTTCTATATATTATAGGTTATTTATAAAAAAATATTTGTAAAATCATTTAAAGGTTTACTTTTACTTATTTTATTGTGAATATACATGAGACTACACCCCATAGATCCATTACGCCCCTTGTCTCGGGGCTTACGCCTCGCTCCGTACAGTAAAAATAAGAGATTATGAGACTTTTTCTGCATAAAGTTTAAGAACCAAATTACATGATCGGGTAGTAACAAACTTACTTTTAATGGAGAATTTTGTGGAAAAACAAGTGCAAACAACCCTAAATCACCCCTCTCAATCCCAAGAACAATAATGTAGAAAATAAGAGATTCTGAGACTTTTTCTGCATAAAGTTTCGACTTATCACGCTATAACAATGTGAGCATCGTTATGGCGCTCGCATATGACCACTATAGCAGACGCCTCCCTCTATAGCAGACTACGGGAACTTTAGAGACTCGAAAATCTTTGAAAATTCTAATTTTACAACATACCTCCTTCTTTTGATGTCCTGAACTATCTCATTCATACTGAATTCGATTCCGAGAGTTTTACTCACTTGAATTCAATTTGTGAAACCCTACGGATTCAGTATTGTCTTGGTTAAAAAAAATTGTCAATCAAGCCTAGACATTACACCTCACCCATTCTCGAATGATCCGAAACCGCACCTAGTCAAATTCCATCTAAGGGTGGCCTAGCCTAAAAAATTCAAGTCACCATTCAAAAATATTTGGACCAAATTCTTTCACTATTGACCTAGTCATAATGATCGGGATGGGTCGCTACCAGTGGCATACACAAGATTTTTTGGAAGGATATCACCTTTTAAAATAAAAATTAATAAATAAAATAAATGACACCATTATTATTTTTTAAAAAGAACAAAATATAAATCAAATACAATTCATGCTCACTACTATACTTTTTCTAAAAAGATTTTTTAACCATGAGTTTTTTTTTTAAAGAAAAGATGTAAGCAAAATAACTTTTTTAAAATAATAATATTATTTTTTTAATATAGAGAGCCATATAATGACGAAGTAATTTATTATTCATTAAGTTTCATAAATTTTCTTATTAATTTTATTTGTAAAATGAAGGTGAAAGAAAAAGAGAACATAAAAATAAGCCAAAAGACGCCTTCTAGATTTGAAGTTTGAACTCAACTTTGACTAGGAAATGACGCACCTAACCAACTAAGATGAGTGCCCTTTAGTATCAAGGAGTGTCACCTTAACAAATATATCCTCTTATATTTCCTTGCCTTTATATATATATATATATCTATATATATTTTTTTTTTAAAATTTTTTTACGCTGAAGCAGTGTCAGGTGACACATTTTGTGCCTTTCTAGATCCGCCCCTGGTCCTTACAATTGTCTCCCCCTGTTAGGATAATAAATAATCAGGTGTCATGGAAAGCTAACAAAGCAAACCTCGAAAGACATGAGTAAGAAGATAAGCGAAAAGAATATAAAAAGACACAAAGATTTAACGTGGTTCGTTCAATCGACTTACGTCCACAAAGGAGATGAACAATCCACTGTATAAATATGAGAGTACAAAATATATAGATAAATAACCTCAACTAATTCACTCAAAATAGGAAGTTCACACAAGTAATAACATATCACTTGTGTTCCACAAATTCTCCTCTTAACCAAACTCTCAAAATTCCTAGGATTAGACTGTAAATGTTGATTAAGTTAGAAGGAACAAACTTCTATTTATAGAATCCTAAATTTTTTCCTACGAGAAAATGATTAGTCACTCATAAATCTTTTTCTAAAAGAAAAACTTATTTATGGTTAGAACTTAGGGCAAATAATATCCCAACACCTCCAATTACTTATTTGTCGTCGTATTTCTACCTCTCCCAACTCTTATTACAACCGATTCCATACACCTTTTTATCAGTACATTTGGATACCTTTTTTTTTCATGCACAAATTATTTCAGCCTCACTTTTCTTATCTTATTTATCATGAAATTTATTATTTGTCCTCTATAACTTCAATCCTAATTATATTTCTCATAATATACTCACACACCGACTACTCTGCTGCCTAAATACCATTGACCCAACCACCAAAGTATGGCGTATTGATGCAATTATTGAATGCAAATAAATTTTCCCCCACAAACCAAATGTTTGTTACCGTACAAAATAATGAGAGGAAAAAAATCTTGATGGTAATCCAAAAGAAGTAGAAAATTTATTTTGTATGTCACATAACTTAACACAAGTTTTAGTGTTTGTTACTCTTTTGTCCCTACTTATCTATCAACTTTTGAATTAACACACATATTAAGAAAATAGTGATTCATATAGTAAATTTATCATTTTACCCATATTAATTATAAAGTGGGTGAATTAAAAACTTAAATTTTTCAAAGTAATTGAGGATATAATAGGTAAAAAATTATTTTTTCTTAATTTGTCAAAATATACAAGTAATTAGAATAACTAAAAAAAATAGTCAAATAATTAGGAACGGAGGATGTGATATACACATGGACCATAGTAAAAGTACAAATAAAACCTAACACAATTTATATTTGGGATCCAAAATAAGTAAAATTTATAATCCAAAGTAGTAGGGGCAGAATCCGTACAGAGGGACAGTGTAACGTGGCTTAAGGGAAAAGAAAGTCACGTGATGAGAGTGATTGGAAGACATAATACGTGTTCGGTGTAAATTTCAAGTCTCCCTCTTTCCTCCAAGTGGCAATCTTCTTCTTTTTCGATTCGCTTAAAGGAAGGACCACGATTATTCTCCGTACCTTATTTGGGCCCTTAGATATGATTTAGTTATTGGAATAGGGTAAGGTTGAGAGGTCCCTTAGTTGCCTTGAGAGTTGAGATGCACATGATTTTGACTCTTCTTTTTCTTTGCTTTTACTTTCATCCTCCTCATCTTCATCTCTATCCACACATATTTATTTAAACAAATGTGGTTGTGTTCTCATTCGTACGCTATGTCATGTTCGATTATTTTAAATTCGTATTATATATATAGAATGAAAATCTTATTTAATTTTTTATTAAGAATTTAAATTGAAGATCTCTAATTAATTATAAGGAAAAAAAAGTAATCATATTCACTGCATTATTTTATAGAAGTATTATTTAAAAAGTGTTTTAAAATTCAATCTTATGATGCTGGAATAATAAGAACTTTCAAGATGTATTATTGTAACAAAATTTATCATAGGATATTAGAAGACTATGAATTGAAACAAACTGATCCGGAAAGATTAATATTTTGGATGATGCTATCATTTTTTGCAATTCCGACCATGGAGGACAAATGTTCAGCAAGAGACTATAGCAAATTATTTTTGACACCAAAAAATTTATTCGGGGGATGAAATATCAGAGAATATGAATGAACCCACTTGTGAAAATAGCTTCATGAACTTGAGGTTATGATTAATGATCTCGGTTACCGCAATAAAATGAACGTCAATAACCTTTTTGATTACCTGGGTGAAAATGATATATGTTCAGAGATCTAGAGCTTAGAAGAAATTATGGATACCATAAAAACAATGTTGATGATAAAGTTGAAGTTGAAGATGATATAATACATTTGGAACAGTTACGTATAAGGAAACACTTATCGCCTCTAGAACTCTTTACAATTTCATGGTGCAGTTCGAAAAGACAACAACAAACTTTTGATTGCAATAAGAAAAATTAGAGACAAACTTCAACAAGATTTAAAGTTTAACTTAAAATAAAACACAATAAAATCACATTTCACTAAATTGTTAGATATATTTGTACTTTAAAGAATTATTAATTTATAAAATTAATTGGAGCTTATATTTATATATGGGTTTTGTGAAAATATATTATCTTATCGAAATAGCTGATTTTTTACATTGACCCAAGTCGGGACATGAGGATATATATCTTAGAGAGATTATTAATTTATCGAATATTAATTTAGTGAGGTTTTACTATATATATATATATATATATATATATAAAAGTTATTTTTTTATACATTGTTTGATTTGCTGTATTAAAAATAACATACATTGGATTAAAATATTTATTTATAAAAATATCCTTCATAATTGTAGTGAAAAAGATGTAAAACAGATTTTGAGGGGCAATGAAGTTTTTAACCATGCTAATGCATGCATTAAAACTCCTTATGTGGCAACATTTGACCGGACACGGAGTTTAAGAAATAAATGAAAACTTTGAAATGCTTACCAAATTGTTCTTTAAAAAGTAGACTCACTTTTCTCTCTCCTCATAAATGTATTGGAGTATTATTTTAAGATTAAGTGGAACCAACAAGGGTAAAAGAGAAATTGTACCTTTAAATACTTACCATATAAGGAAATGTGACATTCTTTTTGGGACTGACCAAAAAGAAAATGGTGCCACATAAAATGGAACAGAGGGAGTATTATTTTTTCTTTCTTTCTTTGTGAAATAAAGTCAAAAAAATTATTTATTTTTCCTTTTTAGTAATTGGCGTTACCGTTGGCTCTTCTCTTCAAACAAATTGGTCCCAATGCCAAATGTTATAGTTCAATTTATTTTAATTATGTGTACTGCTTAAATATAAAGTGTGCAGTTAAAATATGACATGTGCTCATATTAATAAGAATTTTAAGTTATTTTTATCTCTTACTTATGCATTTTTCCTATTGTTTACTTTAAATACACATGAGTAGGGGTGGAGCTTTTTTAACGAAGGTTGATCAATTGAAACATTTCATATTTGAAAATTATATTGTGAAAAGGAGGTGTCACTGAAATTTAAAGATAAGTTTTACAGAGTGACATATAGATCAATTATGTTGTATGAAGTGAAGTATTGGATAATTAAGGACTCTCATGTTTAGAAGATGCATGAATGTACTAAAATGAGAATGTTGAGATGAAACTGTGGATTTACTAGGAAATATATGATTAGAAGTGAAGATATTCGGGACAAGATGGGAGGGACCTCAGTGGAGGACAAGATGAGGGAATCGGGAATGAGATGATTTAGTGTGTGAAGAGGATATGTACAAATTTTCTAGTGCGGAGAAATGATTGGTTGGTTATGGGTGGATTCTGAAGAGGTAGGTTGAAAAAGTATATGAGAGGGGTGATTAGATAGGACACGATGTAACTTTAATTTATTGAGGACATGATCTTAGTTATACATGAGACGGCAAAGGACACATATATACATATAGTATCATTGCGCCTTCCCTTCTGTTATTCTTTTCCCAAAATTCTTTGATATACTTAAATTTGAGCCGGCAGTCTGATAATGTTCTATCTACCACCTAAGATAATGATAAGATCTATGTAGACATTATTCTTCTTAGATCTTATTTATGGTGTATTATCATGAATATAATATTATTATTAATTTATTATATATAGATTAAATATATTATTTTCACACACCTTTTATATCTTAAACAAACTTTAATATTGATTCGAACCTCTAAAATCTTGTCACGACCCAAAAATGGACGTGATGACACTCATCTTATCCCACCAAGACAAATCAACCTAAAACTCAACCATTATAATAAAATGCGAAAATTTTATAATAAACTTAGAAATACCCCTAAAATTTGGTTGTCACGTGTACAAGCCTCTAAAGTATTACAATTGATTCAAAAGATAAACATAAGTCTCAAATGACCTTGTTTCTAGAATAGAACAAGATCATAAATAGGAGTAAGAAAGTCCGCTGAGATGACAAACAACTACCTCACAAATCTCCAAGAAGCCTTGGAAAATAAGAGAATGGAAAGTATAACAAAATCCAGGCTCGTAACCTACAAATATTGTAGAAGCAAGGGGTGAGTACCAAACCACACGGTACTCAACAAGTAAACCTCTAAGCACAAGCTAAGGAAATAGAATACGGGTATTCTTACCATCCCAACCGAACCTCCACAACTACAACCTGCATAAAAATCAGCCCAACCTAACAGTTCACAATTTACAAAGCACACAGCTCAACAATAACACTCTAACAATTACATATCCTCAACAACAACACTCTGACAATTACATATCTTCAACAACACACTCATTATTCATCAATCACAAGTTTCACAACTACCATTTGCATAAAATCAGTTCAACTAACAGTTCACAGTTTACAAAGCACACAGCCCAACAACAACACTCTAACAATTACGTATCCTCAACAACAATCTCATTATTCATCAATCACAACTTCCACAAAAAGGCACTCACAATATCAGCAACATACAAGATCAAGTTCATCAATGATAAAAATGTATAATGCGATGAAATGCAATGTCAAGTATAGTGATGCATGTATGACCTAACGATACACACCCGTTGTCTCTCAGTCCGGGACCCATAGGGGACATATCTGTCCATGCATCTATCGCGGTGCGCGATACGACCCTCAATAATAGTAACCATCCCGGTGTGTGATACGACCCTCAATAATAGTAACCATCGCGGCGCGCGATATGTCCCTCGAAATATAGTAGCCGTTGCGGCGTGCGACACGTCCCTCGAAATATAGTATCCTTTGCGGCGCACAATACGTCCCTCGAAATGGTACATCTTCTTTAATTTATTATTCTTTCTCAATTCACATAACACTTGTCACAACCATGTCTCAGAACAATGCAAATGACATGTTCACACAAATAATGAGGAGATGACCATTTTCTTAACATTGCACAATTCACAACAACACAATCATGATACAACATCAACAATGATTCAACAAGCCTTTCAAACCTTCTCAACACATCACACACAAACAATTAATCACATTGTCTTTTATTACCCATTTTTCATCATTAGAATTAATCAATGTGGACAAGTCAACCTATCACTAAGTCTCATTACCCCCAAATACATATTACAAGGAAATACACGAATTTCAGACACTTAACAAGGGTTTAGAAATCCACTTGCCTCAAATAACCGAACAATCACTCCGAGATTTGAGTCTTTTCTTTTTGTTGAGCCTCCAAATCAACACAATCTATTCAAGTAAATAATCATAATAATGTTTTGAAACTAACAACACCCATATTGCTATATGCTAAGCCAAAAGTCACCCAAGCCTAAAATCAAGTTCTTAAGTTTCAAACCTAGGGTTAAGTCCCAATTTTTCCAATATCCTAAATCTGATGGTATACACATAATACCTTACATCTAATATTTAATTACATTACCAATATATCAAAACTTGAATCATAATATGATAATAATAGAAAGAAAAAAAAACAGCGAAGTAAATTACGAATAAAATCACGAGAATACTTACTGTTTCAAACCTTACGTTGATATGCCATATATTTCCATTTACTACTGTAGTCATCATTGACTAATCATTACATAATGATTGGTAAAACCCTTTTTCTCCATTTTAACAGACGGCATATACAGTAAACAAAATTTCCAATTATTCTAACTTAAAACCCACTTAATTGTTTCTTTTTTTTCCACTAACAATCAACTATACTACTACTAATAAAATAATGATATGATATCCATCATATATATACCACAATACAAAGTTTGGACGATTACTTGATGAACTTATGTTCTCTGTTCCGTGCCGCCGATGCACAGGTTAGTTTCTTCCTTCTCTTTATTTTCTTTTCTAAATTAATTATGTATTAAAATTAATAATTTCTATTAACCTATTTTAATATTTCAGACTTGACCCATTATTATTAATAATAAACAAATTATCCGTAAATTAATTAATTATAGTCAAATGACTATTCAAAATTATAAAAAAAAAAACTTTTCGGGTTCGGGTCATTACATTATTCACCACTAAAAATTATGTTCGTCCTCGAACATAAAGAAGGAAAAGGAAGAATAACCGATATTATCAAAAGCATGAGGTATAATTTCCAAAGTTAATGTCTATCTCTCCAAGTAAGCTCATTCTTAAGACCATTCCATCAAGAGCAACTACTAAAAACTGAACTTTCGAATCAAAATTTAACTGATTTACAAATCAAGGTTGATTACCATACCGTGTACTAACCCGTGAACCGAAATCTGAACAGAAATCCTCTAAACAACAACACACCATCAGGGCGAATCCTTTCTCACATCACTACAAGAGAATTCTGAACCAATATCGGCTAAAACTAAGAGCGAACCTGAATCAACCACCAAACCATCATATTGCTCAAACCATCACAAATCCTGTCAAGATTTCTTTTTCACATCATAATATTTCCATGAGCTTAAGTTATAAAAATATGATCTTTAGACATCATGTACTCATCACAGGAAAATCAAACTTATCTAACCCAAAGAAGGAAATGATCAAGTAACCACCTAGCAAGTGAACACCTAAGTATACAAATCTCTAACAACACTGTCAAAAGTGCTAGACCAGTAGTCATGATTGTAGAAAAACCTTAAGAACAACAAAACTAGATCCAATGGTCCCCACATTCAATCACACATAGCCAAAATATGATACCAATGATGAGATAAATCTTAAGTCTGTCGGACAATTATAAATATTCATGATAGCTCTCCAATAAATTTTCATAAGCAAAGTGGTGCATGTAAAATCACTGGAACACTTCAACTACTCCAAACAACACCAAATCTATCATAACTAAAATGGCCAACTCTACCCAAGCATATCACCCTACTAAGAGGACAATCACAGGATCGGTACATCCGATTCACCACTAGAAATTCACCCAAAGATGTGGAAACACACGTGATATAGGTAGTGAATCAAACTCTAAATAATGTTCAAAACAGAGAGGGTGATCACACAATAACGTACGAAACCAAAGTCGAATAACATAAGATACTCCTTCCATAATGCTCATATCAAACATTTACATCCATCTAACTCCATTTCCTTGATTTTTAGCCACCCACAATCAATTAGTCTAGTCCCCATTACAATTGTACACATACTCGATTCATTGAACCCCATATACTTCTAACAGTACTCCACTAAAGCCAACACTCTTAATACTAACAAACATCATAACCACACCTACCATTTACCTTACTCTCAATCCGTCACTAGTATCAAAGTCTTCTTAGCAAACACATTATCGCCTCCAAAATTTTCAAACTATGGTGCTCTCTCTTTCCAAATAAGCATTTTATGACAGATACGGGTCCCACCCAACGCTGACAACACTAATTTCAAATCTAAAAGTTCTTTCCCATCAATATAAAGTTATCGAATCACGTACAATGTCAACTCCATGTAATCTTTCAGATACCAAATTTCAACTAATATTCAACACTATCATATACCTCATATCAACACTTAAGAAATTCTTAGTCACTCCAATAATTTGGTATACTATAAGCTCATAACCTCTACTCGCTATCAAATGCCTATGTAACACATCATAATAGTCTGTATCGTCCCATCAACAAAGTTGTTTCAATCCCCTCAAAATTCTCATTAATCATGTAAAACTGTAGGTTCACACCGTTGAACATCAATAAGTTGCCTATCATAATTTGAACATTCTAGCTCGACATAACCACATAGAATCTTCCACACATAGTTGCTTGTCACTCAAACAAAAACTCAATCTTTAGAAAAGTCGATGATAAATTCCTGGTAAGTCTGTACCGAACTAGTTCACATCTCACAGTCATATCTAAACTCAAAGGTGAAAATCCCTACAACCGTTCAACTTTGAACCAAAAATCTATACGAGATGACTTATTCCTTCCATTTTCATAAATTCTTTTCAGGACGGAAATTTCAAATACCTTGAACTCTTCAATACACCAAAATTTTGTTCTTTTTGCTAACTCACTTACCAGTTTTATTCTTTGGCCAACAACCCATGACATTTTTACCTTATCCTCTAAACCATAACATTATGTGAAACCCCCCTTAGGTATAACAATCAAAAGTAATCAAATTTATTACTCAAATTTTAAGTCCTTCCAAAGGCTTCATACTCAATGCGATCGATCATTTCTTACCTTACCAATCCATACCTTGACAAAACACACTACTATGAAAAACTTGAATTTTGAATCCAACTGTGTAACCCAATTCCTTTATCTATCAACATTAGCTCATACCTTGAAGATTTTTATGAATTCACGTATCTTAGCTTATCATTGATCGCCTCTCCATCGACCTTATCATATCTTTCGCTAAAAATCCTACCATACTCATTATCAAACTCAAAACCACAAAAGAACTAATCATTATACTCGAGCTGAACGTTTGTACACTTCTTTCTCAAGTTTATCCAATAAGTTTTAACCAATCTGATGATCCTGTGACACTATATATTACCATAACCAGAGCAAAACGGGTGAAATCACGTATCTCTAAACCCAATTCTCAACCCCTTTGAAGATACCTCCTTAACCCTTGCAATCAGAGAAAATATTCTTACTCTCACCACTTTTCGAAGGCTACACTATATCCCACTAATTTATTATTTTTTCATTATGACTCTAGATCCTTTAAATTCTATTCGAGCAGTGTTTCAACACCTCCTACAACTTTCCTTGCAACCACGCTACTCAACAAATAATAGCAAACCATAACATTAGTTACTCGCAAGTTGTCATTACCATACAAAAATCCAATTAACCAACAATCGTTATCATATAGTCCATCCCAATCACAATCCATCACGAACTCTTATTACCATTATGCTCAGTTAGCCCTTGCCATTACCACAAAGTCAACTTTGTCATCGACATGACATCTCAAAATCAACTATACCAATAAAATTCAGACTATATATTATCTCATTAACGATTTTTTTTTAAAAAAATTAAATTATTATTAAATATATAAAAAATACAAATCTTCTTTAAATTGATTAAAAAGAAAGGAATATTATTCTCTCTATTTCAAAAAGAATGATTTACTTTTCTTTTAAGGCTATTTGGAAAAAACGATCTCTTTCCTTTTTTGACAGCACTGTAAATCTATAATTTCGGTTTTCCACATGAGATATTGAAAACTATAAAATTAAATAATATTTTATTATATTTGACATGACTTTAATTTGAAATCTAACATTGAAAACTCTTTTTTTTTTTAACTTAGTATCAAGTAAAACTCAATTTTATTTTATTTTAAAACAGAAGGACTAATATAAATTGAAACGGAAGATGTACGCTATAGTATACATTATGGGATGGGTATGGGAGGTAGGTGGGAGTAGTTGATTACGGCTAAGGGTAATGCATGAGGAGATTGAGAAAGTGATGGTTTGGACCCACAATATTTTATTAGGACAGTTGGTGAGATATTGTTGCCTTTGTCCCCTTTCCTACATGCCTATTTTAAATAGTCACTTACCTACTTGACAAAATATGTGCCATTAAGCAACCTTAGATATTAATAATAATAAAACATTATTAAATATATGTTATAAAATGAAATTAAATTACAAGATGAAACAAATAGAAATAGAGAAACAAGAAATATAGGTATTTTTTTCTTAATTTTTTGTAAAGTTTCTTCAAAGTGTTATATAATATGATTCTTAATATCTTTATTTATATGGCTACATAAAAGAACATTAAAATGGTGTCATGAATATGAAATCAATTATTGAGAATAGGGAGAAGGTCATGGAAAGGTTAAAAGGGTGTGAGAGTCAAAAGCCATAATGTGAGGAGTAACTTCTTAGGAGTTATGAATATTGTCCACCACATTTCATCTATTTCATATACTTTTCGAATGTATAGATGATATGACTCGTTAATATTTTGCTAAGGAAAATTATGTAGAAAAAAATACACATTATTTATTGGCTCATTAAAGTTTTGCCTGAAAAATATTATGAACAAAACCTTAACCAAAAAAAATAGTGCAATACGTATTTTACTCACCCAATCCATATTTTTAGTGACTTGTATTTGGGAATTTTCAGATTTGGGGATTGACTTCTTGTTGGTTTTCCGAATTTGACTTAAGAGTTTTGCTTACAAAAGAGTGATTATGACTGATATTGTGTTAAATTGTTGATTTTCACAAAATTACATCATCAATTGATCTAAGTGTTTGGGTTGAATTATACCTATCGGTGAGGTTGGATAGATGTCATTTCTTTCTGATTTCGGATGTGCATAAAAAATCTAACTAGTTCAATTCTTTGATTTGATTTTGATTTTTTTTTTTAAAACCTTTGGTATTCAATTTCATTCTCGGTTATAGGCTTTTTGTTCTTCGATTTAACTAAATTTTAATTAATATTTTTTAAAAAAAAATATGATTTGTACAGTGTTACACACATTACACTAGGCCAAAAATTATGGAACTTTTAGTTTGTATCTATAAACTTTTATGCTTGATGGATGCTGCTCATTATTGTTGATTTCTTTTCTTGTCTCTTCATTCATTATTTCCCTCTCTTTAACTTTCATTTTTTTCTTTAGCATTTTTTCTTTGTGTTGCTGCTACTGATTGTATTAAATGGAGAATCATACAATTGTAGAAAGGTGGAGTGCACTTTTTACTTTGTGAAAATTTGAGGTAGTGATAATATGATTTTTGGCAAATAACAATATTAGTTTGTATTAAGGCACTCTATGGCTCAATTTTCAATTAAAAACATAAAATAAATCATTATGAATTTATAAAGAATAGTTCATTTTGCAAGGAAAAAAAATAGTCCATTAATCAAGCCCATACCGAAGAACTAAATTAAATCGAATCGAATCGAAGAATAAAATGGTCATTGCTTGTATTTGGGTATAGGCTATAGCTCAACATAACCTTTTACTCTCAAGCAGATTATAAATCTGAGTGGACAATTTAAGTGTTGGAGGCTATGTTTAGAGCGTGTTATTGATTTTTCAGGTCATTAATTAAGACTAGTTATTTCTCTTAATAGAGTTTGCTTACAATAACAATTATCATTCCAACATCAAAAAGGCTTCGTTTGAAGCTTTATATGGTAGGAGATATGAGTCTCCAACTAGGTGGTTTGACTATTTTAAGGTTAGACCGTGGGAGTATGAATTCGTTGAAAGATTTCTTAGACAAGGTAAAGGTGATTTAGGCTAGACTTCTCACAACTCTGAGTAGACAAAAAAAGCTATGCAAATTTGACTTTTGAGGAGGAATTTGTAGCCATTTTGGACAAAAAGATTCGAAAGTTGAGGTCCAAAGAGATAGCATTAGTGCAAAAGACATCATTTGGAGGGGAAACCACTTGTGAGACCGAGTTAGACATATGGAGCAGATCTCCCCAGGCTTTTGACAATTCACTCAAAACGATACACGTTTATGATATTTCAAATTTTAAAATTGGGTAACTTATACAAATCCCATTATTTTAAGATATAATTACTTAGATTCACACTAGTTTGCAATATTATATTCTTTACCATATTTTATGGCTCAGATACATGTATTTGTCACTTTCATATACATATATCTCGTATCAATTAGTGTATCGAGATATAATTGAAAGCCATTAATTAAGGAGTGTATCTAATTAAGAGCTCGTTTGGATTGACTTAAAAATAATAACTTTTAAAAAGTAACATTTTAAAGAGCTGAAACTTATTTTTAAAATAAGTAGTTATGTTTTTTGGATAAAAGTGTTGCAGTTGAAAAAACAGTTGTTGATGTGTTTGGCAAATAAGTGCTGGTAAAAACTTTTTTTTTAATCAAAATGTCTGAAATACCCTTAAAGTTATTAACATGATAAAAAATTGATTAATTTAAGGTTTTTATTCTTAAAAAAAATTAAAACAAAATTAATTTATATTTTACATCCATAAGTAATAATATTTTCCTATCATTCACATATTTCTTCATCATCACAAATTATTTATAAGAGGAATATAAATTTATTATTTAAGTTAATTTTATATGCGCAACTTATTGTAGATTTTTAAAAAATATAATTTGAATAGATCACATGAAAGATTTTTAAGGGCACAAACGTGAAAAAGAAAATTGAGGGAAAGAAATGTTAGAGTTTTAAGGGCAATTTGGGAATTGTGTAAAAGAATTAAGGGTAAAAAGGTAATATACCTGGTCAACATAAAATGACTTATAAGTTAAAAAAAAAAAAAGTAGCCCTCACCCTACTTTTAAACTTTTGACTTAAAATAAGCCAAAAAGTGACTTATTTTATGTCACTTTGATAAATGCCAAACACACCAATAAGTCAAAAACTGATTTTTAAGTCAATTTGACCAACTTAAAAGCCATCCAAACGGGCTCTAAGTTATATGACTGAAAGCCATTAATTAAGGAGAAAATCACGTTTATAACAACTTTAAAGGATTTGGCATTATCACAACTCCTAAAAAAATCAGAACAATCAAAATTCTTCTCTCTTTTTTGGTGATTCAACAAAGTTTAGACTTCTTAATTATTCAGAAACATGTGTATATTTTGTGAGACACACACACACATCTCCAATACATGCATATATTTATTCAGATACATACTCTCTTTGTCACAATTTATGTGGCACTTTTCATTTTTGAGAGTCAAACAGTTTAAGTTTGATCGAAAATTTGCGTATGGAATCTTCAAATTTTTTTTTAAATGAAATTTATATATATGTAAACTACGTAAAAGTACTATAAGTCACAATAATTAATAATTCAAAATGTTAAAAAGATCTATTAAAAAACTTACGATCAAAGATAGACTTGTTTGAATCTCGAAATCCAAAAAGTGTCACATAAAATGGGACAAATGGAGTATTTACTTAATTAGATACACTGATAAAAAAAAGATACATATAATCTTAACTCAATAATGTGTTAGATACATCGTCAATAATGTGTCAGATACATCAATAATTCCGATCCGATCCAAAAAGTTCTTTCTCATGTTCTTCCTCATAAAGTTTATCACAATTATTGCATAAACCTTCTTTCCATTTGCAACAAATTACATACAATCTTTCTCTTTTGTTCGTCAAAGTTGATGCATTTTTGGATTTCCAAATTTAAGCAATTGAAAATATAAAAAATTGCAGTGGTAATTTTCTTGTCGTTTTTCGAGCAACAATAAATAAACATTCTTCTCATTTGGAGAATCATTAGTCATGAAAGAAAATTAAGAAAACTCTAAATCAATGGAGTTTTACCTTAACTTTTAAAAATTAGAAGACAAAACAAATTAAAATCTATCACGAATACATGACTTTGTAAATGATTAAATAGGCACAAACCTCAAATTATTGTATGGTTATTGCTTATTTAAATTTTAATGGTTTAATGGTGGAATTTGTGGTGGAGATAAGGAAAAAAAAGAAGAGAAAATAGTGGTGCAAATGGAGATTGATGAGAGAGAGAACTGATTAACATGAAAGCTTGAATTTGGAATGATTTAATTGTGCAGATAACTAATAACTAATTTTAAGGGATACAAATATCTAATGATATACCTTTAATAATATATAGTATAAATATTAAATGTGGTCATAAATATAATTATTTGAAAGTAGAGATAAAATTAATATATATGATAGTGATATATGTTTTCTCATGAACTTTAAGTGGTATTTTCCTCAATCTTAACACACTCTTTTGAACTTTCTAACAAACTAAGAAGTTAATATACGAGCCCTCACACTTTTTAAGAAAAATATGCAACTATTTTCAATCAAAAAGTCATTTGGGATATTCATATCCACTTCATTCTTTTGGTTTTCTGCCTTCCTAATTTCTTTTATTTCAATTAAACTAAAGAATTGAGTTGAGGACTTATATAAAGGTAAAGTGCGGACGTCTTTGTACTCTTCCGCAAGACTCTACTAGACTCATTTTGATACAATGAGATCAACGAACCTAGGGTTCTGATACCAACTTTGTCATGACCCAGACCATCGTGATTGACACTCACACTAACCCTCCGGTGGGAGAACTACTACTACAACCCAGACTAAACAACTTAACCAAAAACTATGCATTTTAAGATACGGAAGCAGGTTTAAATGATCAAAAGAAATATGGAGTTCCCATAAACTCCAAAGGTTTAAGCAAATAACTTAACCAAACTAATGAGGAAGTCTTAACCCTTAGAACCTGAAAGTCATTGTACCTGTAGTCACGTAATTTTTGACCGAACTTAAGTTTACCACCATTTTTAAAGCTTAAATATTTTTTTTTAAAATAAATTAAATATTTTGACTTTTATCGTATTTTATTAAGTTTATTTTAAAAGATTTGAAAGCAACAAAAATAGAGTCACACTTTAAGGTACATTTTGTTTTAATTTATTCAAAATTTTAGTAAATAAATTAGTGATTTTAATATTTTCTTAATTATATTTTTGATCTAGCTATTTAATTTTTCTATATTTTTATTAATTCCAAAATAATTAGTTAATATTATTATTATTATTATTATTTATTAACAACAAAAAAATTTTAAAAAAAATAATAACCTACCCATCACACTCACCTCACACTCCCTCACACCACTCCACACCACAACTCCCCACATCACCCCTGTACATACTACAATATGCAACAACAACAATATACACAATACACACACACACATAGGCAAAAACCAAAGAAAAAAAAAAGAAATCTGCACAACACCAAAATACACACAAAACGTACAGAAAAGAAATTCAGGATCACTTCCAAAACACACAACAGACGCACAAACCAAAAAAAAAAAGAGAGGAGAAAAACACAACACACACACGAGAGGGAAGGGAAAAAAGGAAAAATCAGCAAACATACTCACATTTTATTTATATTTTTCTTTCACCCACAAACAAAAGCTGAGGTCGAGGTTCACTTTCATGGTTTAGAGTTCGTGGTTCCTTATTACGATTGTTTTCTTTTCGTGAATTGAATTTTCGCAAGAGGTACCATTTAATTTTTATTGTATAATTTAATTTTCATGATTATATAATACTTGATTTCAATGTTATGAAGTTGCTCGAATTTTATGTGTGTTTAACTCATTGCTTTTCATCTTGTACCATATGCTATTATTAATTAAGTATTTCTTCTATCCAACGAAAATTTATCAAATACTTAAAAAAAATTATTCTAATAGTTTGTTTAGTCAACTTCATCTAAAATTAAAAATGTTCATCCTAGAAAAATTACGAAATGAAGAGTTACACAATTTTTATTTTTTTATTTTTTAATATTTTTTGTCATGACTTGTAAATATACTAAAAATATAAATGCATGTATGTCGAATTTTAATATGAAATAACTTTATATTTGTTTAAGATTTTAGAGTTTTATTATGTAAATAGTGTTTATAAATATAAATAGTAGAGATAGTTTAATCACTAATAATATGCTTAAACTTTCTAGTAATAGGTTAACTATTAAAATATATGATCCGTTTCAAAAGTCGGTTTCAATTAAGAATGTGATTACACATCTTTTTTCCAGACATTAAAGAAAAAACTCAAAGATACGGTGATGCACATTGTCCAAAAAATATAATTAACTTTCATTAATTTAACATAAGACTTATAGATAAAATTATTACGTGCGATGCGAAGAAAGACAATTATGTCTCTAAATGTCAAGATGAAGAATGAGGTTACACATTTAGGTTGAGACCAAATAAAAGTTCAATAAAAAATATAAATGCGAACAAATCATGTCCCCGTAATAATATATCTAAAAATAATCTAAGTCAAATATAAGTTGATAAAAGCGACCATGCTAGAACCATGGGACTCGAGGGATGCCTAATATCTTTCCCTCGGTCAACAAAATTTCTTACCCGAATTTCTAGTTCGCTGACCATAAATAAAGAATCATATCCTTTTGATTAGAGATTAAAAAAAAGGTGACTTGAAACATCATAACTCAATTCCAAGTGGCGACTCTGAAATAAATAAAAAATAATCTCTAATCAATAACGTCACTTAAATTGGAAAAACCTTTTCTGCCGTGCGAAAAAGGGGTGTGACATCTCTGGCGAGTCCATTGGGGAATAACCAGAATTTGAGCTTTGTTATATTGATTTTTCTTGATTTTATTATTGTATTTTTTTTTTGATATATTGTGTATGATGATCTAATGTGCTACTTGCTGCTCATTTATCACTTTTATATTGTTGAATTTTAATAAATTGTCTTCTCTGGCGCAATCATCTGAGTCTCTAAAAGTAGGAAAGCAGGGAATGCAGTTATGCATCTCACTTTCTTTTGAGATAAAACTGGAGTGTCTGACACCCAGTGAAGAATTTTAGTCACACATTTTAGACGGGATTGGACCAACAATGAAGTCGAAATATTGTTGCTACCGATAAGTTGCCCGTTCCTAGCTCGAGTTGTTTACTCGGGTAAGCCAGTTTAGATATCTATCTCCTTCAGGTTTGAACCTAGTAACTGAAACATAGACATGGTCATCCCTAGTAGGCTCTGCATATTTTCAATATTTGCATTTGACTTAGTGGGACTCGACACAATGGTCAAATATGTCTAAGATAACAGTCCCTCTTTTTGACCAACATGTGTATTTTATGTGCTATTTATAACATTATTTAGCAGGTCTCTACATATTAACCAATTTTATAGTGATCAGTGAAATGAAAATGGTTGACATTTAACTTTTACTTAAAAAAATAGAGAGAAAACAAACAAAAAAAAAATTATTTTGGAAGTTCTTAATTTCTTAAAAATGAAAATTCCAAAAAAAAATCATTTCTAAACAAAATCACAAGAAAAATAAAATAAAATAAATTCATTTCAAAAGTTTTTTATACCACTTTAAAAAATAAAATATTATTGCATTTTTCAACAAATTTAATTTCTAGCTTTTCAAAAAAAAAAAATCAATTGTTCAATCTCAACGAAGTACACCTGATTCTCATCTCGATGAGATATGTAGGCAACTCTCCTCGGGTTCGGTGATCCTTATTTAAAAATTCAAAAAAAAATTATCCATTCTAAAAATAGGATTTGTCCTTAGAAAAAACAAAAGTGTTTTAATTTTATATATCTTGAACTACGTTTGACCTGATTCTTTTTTTGACAAGATATGTAGGCAGCCTTATTTTGAGGTTCGGTCCAACCAAGAAAAAATCTAAAAAATCCTCATCACAAAAACTAGGGTAACAAAAGAGTTTTTTTTTTTAATTCAAGGCTCAAATAAAAATGTTTCTCTTTCTTATTTATTTTTAAAAAAATTGTTTAGGGTACAATATTTCTTTAAAAGGATTTTTATTTATTTATTTATTTTTAAAAAAATTCTTGACTTGGTTGGTACCAATATATTTAGGAGCGTGCATAAGAAAAAAAATGTTAAACTATTTGGCAAGTCAAGCCAACTTTGTTGTGACCTATAGACTTCTTTTGGTACCTCTCAATATATTTATGTAATTTTTGAGAAATTATCTTGTTTAAAGTTAAAGCATAAAACAATTCGACCTCATTGTTTCATGTGCATTTTGTATGAGCTTTAAATATAAAATTCAATGACATGAATTTGTTGATCTAGAACTTGGCCCGAATGTTGGTTGAAACGAAATTTTGAGCAATATTTAATTTTGGAAAGGATTATAGGCTTTTTTTTATCCGATTGTGCCTTTCAAGCCTATCAAATGATATGTTATCCATGGAACTCTCATTTCGAGCATAAAACCTTTCTATTTGAATAACCACATCTTAGCATTTATCATTTTGAGTGCATAAATGCACTATACCTTGGCACCATCTCCCTGAGCGCACTATCAATTATCTACACAACGTCAAAGACCTAAATTGGGTAACAAAGTGAAAAGACCAAATATGCAAAAGTTCAAAAAAATGACAAAGAAAAGATAGAATGAAAAAATGATAAAAAAAAAATCTCCAACAAAAAGAAAAGAAAATGAGCAAAAAAAATAAAAAAAATTAGGAGAAGCTTTCAAGAAAACAAAGGTCAAATGCCAAAATGAAAAAATATTGAGAGCATTGTGTAAATTTTAAGGAGGAAATAATCACTTTATCCCAAATGAATATCCTACCTTTCCCTACGCCTACATCACAAGGCAATGACAAGTCCTATTTGATCTCATTTTTTGTGTTCTCACATTAGTGGATACTTACGTAAGGGTCAAACATATGGTATCTCAATCTCATGCACTGAATATTTTTCTAAGTGTGAGTGACCTCTAAAACGTCCAAAGATCAGAACACTTCTATTATGTGAAGTAGGACTTCATTTGTTACGAGGGAACTTGAAACATGAGGATATGAATAATTATATCCCTTAATTTAGGCAAGATGAACTCATCTTATAAATACTTAAGTATGTTCGAGATATCATTTGAAACTATTGTGATTACTCAAAGTTGACCTCAAATTTGTCTGAAAGTAATTGAAGGTGACTCATATGCATCATACTAATTGTTGGTATCAACTAAAGTCAAAACATTGTCTACCATGAACTGATTCGTTTCTCAAAAGATGTCTTTTGTAGGAAAAATCAAGAAAAAGAAAAATATTTTTTGATTTCTATGAACCACGTTTGACCTGATTCTTGTTATACAAGATACGTAGGCAGTCTTACAATAGGTCTCGGTCTCACAAAATAAAATTATATATCCTTTAAAGATCATAATTAGATCATTTTTTTAAGAAAAAAAAGTGATAAATTAGAAAAAAGTTTCAAAGTTCCTCAATTTTTTAAATTGAGGCATATTTTTATTTGTTTGAAAAAAATCACTTTCATTTTTAGGGAACAAGCACTCTAGATGCATTCTAGGGAATAAACACCCTATCATCTTTCATTTCTAGGGAACGAACTCTCTAATTGCATATTGTCTTGCATTTTTCTTTTGGTATAGGTATTTGTCATTCACGCTAATAACTCATAAAAAATATTTTCTGGTGCAAACTGGTTAATAATAAAAAATGTGTGGTGATTCCAAATGATGATTTTGTTTAGTAAGATATTCTTGAGTAATGATATTTAGATCAGCAAGGCCCTCCTCATAATGGGATTAGCAGGACCCTCCTCATAATGAGATTTCGATTAGCAGGACTCTTCTGGACAATGGGATTAGCAGGACCCTCCTCATAATGGGATTAGTAGGACCCTCCTCATAATGGGACCAGCAGGACCCTCATAAACAATGAAAATTAGTGTAGCAAAACCCTCATAAACAATGGGAATTAGTGTAGAAGGACCCTCCTAAACAATGGGAATTAGAGTAGAAGGACCCTCATAAACAATGGGAATTAGAGTAGCAGGACCCTCCTAAACAATGGAAATTAGAGTAGCAGGACCCTCCTAAACAATGAGAATTAGAGTAGCAGGACCCTTCTAAACAATGAGATTTAGAGTAGCAGGACCCTCCTAAACAATGGAAAATATAGTAACAGGACCCTCCTAAACAATGAGAATTAGTGTAGCAGGACCTTCCTAAACAATGAGAATTAGAGTAGCAGGACCCTCCTACATAATAAGATTTAGATTAGCAGGACTTTCCTACATAATGGGATTAGCAGGACCCTCCTACATAATGAGATTTATCTTAACAGGACCCTCCTACATAATGAGATTTAGTTTAGCAGGCCCCTCATACATAATGAGATTTAGCTTAGTAGGACCCTCCTACATAATGGGATTTAATTTAGCAGGACCCTCCTACATAATGGAATTTTAGTTTAGCAGGACCCTCCTACATAATGAGCAGGACCCTCTTGGATAATGGGATTAGCAGGATCCTCCTACATAATGGGATTTAGTTATTTTCTCCAAGGATAAACACTTACTAGTCTGAGGCCGTTATTTTTTATTTTCTCCTAGGATTAACACTTTCTAGTCTGAGACCGTTATTTTTCATTTTCTCCTAAGATAAACACTTCCTAGTCTGAGACCGTTATTTTTCATTTTCTCCCAGGATAAACACTTCCTAGTCTGAGACTGTTATTTTTTGTTTTCTCCTAGGATAAACACTTCCTAGTCTGAGACATTTACATTTTATTTTCTCCTAGGATAAACACTTCCTAGTTTGAGACCTTTATTTTTTCATTTTTCTCTTAGGATAAACACTTCCTAGTCTGAGTTCATTTTTAAAAATTCACATTTGCTAATAACTCACAAAAATTTTCTAGTGAAAACTAGGGTAAATTTTTTGTTTATTTCTTTTGTTTGTGGTGGTTTTCAGGTTTCTTCAAGCGAAACATGGATTTGAAATTCAAGAACAAAATTTCAACTGTTTTCAGATTGATCAATCCCCATGATAGCCAGAATCAACTTCTTCAATGCATGTAGCTGCCTGACTTCCTGACATCTATTTCTATTCAGCTTCTGATCAAGAAAACATGCAGTCATTCAAGAACGTTTTCAAATTGTCATTTTGAAGAGTGCCAAAAACTCACTCTAAGTGGCAAGTTAAGCATCGAATCCATTCAAGATCAAGATACTCATCAAAATCAAGGTGATATATCAAATTCAAGACTCAAGTGAATACTCAAGAGAAGCTGCATAGATAGGAACTTGTACTTTTATTTTCCTTTTGACTATTAGCTTTGTTTTTTTTTTTATGTAAGGATAAGAGTCGCAACCTGGAGCCTCGATGGAACTTCACTTAACTTCCAACTCATCATCTCATCTCCTTGAACTACACGTGATCTGATTCCCTTATAACCCGGGATATATAGGATGTCCAAAACCAAGACTCAGTCACACAAATTTTTCCTTCAGATACAAGTCCGGTCAAAATTGGTCACGTTATCTACTTCTTTATCTAAAACCTCTTCGTGTTTCCAGTCAAAAAGGGGTAAACTACAGACACGTAATTTTTTATCGAACTTAAGTTTACCACCATTTTTAGTTCTTAAATATTTTTAAAAATTAAATTAAATATTTTGACTTTTATCTTATTTTATTAAGTTTATTTTAAAAAAATTGAAAACAACAAAAATAGAGTCACACTTTAAGGTACATTTTGTTTTAATTTATTCAAAATTTTAGTAAATAATTAGTAATTTTAATATTTTCTTAATTATATTTTTGATCTAGCTATTTAATTTTTCTATATTTTTATTAATTCCAAAATAATTAGTTATTAT
>JAJOOR010005421.1:0-36082 GCA_036250505.1 Solanum acaule | reverse complement strand
AAAAGACAAAAGTATCTAAAATATATAAATTTAAACAAAGATAAATTGAGAAAAAGAAATAGCATAGAGAGAAAAATAATGATAACAAAAATAATAAAACTTTACATTGAACCAAAAACAATGAGGCATTTCATTGAGTTGGGATTTGAGCCCGAAACGAGAGCCCATTCAACCTTCCAAAAACAATGAAATAGAGTTGGATTTGAGCCCAAAGCAAGGGCCCATTCAAAGAAAAAAAAAAACAAAATGGGAAAATGTTGCAGCGAGTGGGAATCGAACCCAGACCCTTTCGGTTAGAGTTGAACTCCATAACCACTGAGCCATGCTTCTCTTTATATTTGAGGGGGTTCATTTTAATATATGTACTCATAAAATCAGAAATAGACCTTATATATACAGTATAATTTTTCAACGAGGGGGTTCGGGTGAACCCCCTGACCTCCACGTGGGTCCGCCCCTGGTCGTAGAGGAAGATAATTATGAAGAAAATAATTTTTTTACTGAAGAGGAAAGTGATGATGAGCCATTGAATAAGTTGAGTAATGAGGAATTGAATAAGAAATTTGAAGAATTCATAAGAAAAATGAAGGAAGAAATTAGAATTGAAGCTCGTCAACAATTAGTCCTCGTAAAATAATTAATCAAAATGTTGAGTTGTGTGGAAACAGTCACTAATATTTGTATTAGAGTAGACTGTCTACATCACACATTTTGAAGTATTACACACTTCTTCAGACTCTACTTTGTTAACGCGAGATCTTTGTGCAACGAGCGGCACATCGAAAGCAATTAATCAAAATATTCACCTTCTTTAATGTACATGTTGAGTTATTTTCTTTTCCTATGAGTATTAGTTTTTTTTTCTTTACATTTTCTAGATAATTAAGGTATGTAGTTAATTGTAATTAATTCTATGGAAAGTACATTATTATAGTTTGTCTTTAATGAAATTCTTGTTTATTCCACGTTGCATCCACGAACAAGGAAATTGAATGACATTTAATCTGTGCAAAGATGTAAATATGTATAAAACCTAGCGCAAACACGCATAGGCAGTGCAATAACAAATGTAATATATAAACATTATGTACTTATATATATATATTACCAACCTATTATAAAAATGATTGTCAAACGTATATTGGGCCCGTGCGCGCACGGGCATCCCATCTAGCCCTTAATTAACACATTAAAGAAGGCTACACCCACTTTTTTTTTAATTGTTTAATTAAATCATTAAAGAATTTTTGACTACTTTGAAGGCATAAAAAAAATATTTTCAATCCTCAATTAACGTGTATTAACCTTCAAAAAATGATAATAATTAGTTAAATACTAATAAAAACAACGATTTTTATTAAAAATTGCAATACGTATATATAAATTATATTTGTTTGTATACATAAGAAAATTAAAAACAATTATAGTTGCAATTACATAATGCATACACAAAAAGTTTAATATACTATGTGGATACATAAAATTTTATTCAAAAAGATTGGCATGTAAATTTAGTTGATGTATACGATAGCTGTAATATATATACATAAACTATATTTTGTTGTCAATCTATGTTAGGTGTTGTATATTCGTGTCAATTCCCCATTCATAAAGATTGACATGTATAGTTAGCTGATGTATATGATAATTATAATATGTATACATAAATTATATTTTATTTATATACATAAGAATATTGACAACAATTATAGTTGTAACTATATAATGTATACATGAAGAGATTAATATGATACATGTATACATACAATTTTATTTTATAAATTTTACATGGAATTTTATCTTATTATTTATGCAATAACTGCACTATGTATACATTGATCCGTATTTATCTTTGTATCCATCGATCCATATTCACGCAATAAATTTGTATACATTTGGTCAAATCGAGATTGATATACATTAATTTGTATTCATCGAAATCATCATCCCGACTTCTTACGAGAATCTTATAAGAATTTTTCTTACCCATTAAATTTAAAACAAGAAAAAAAGACTGAATTAAGGAGAAGAAGAGAAAGTTTGAGAGACGAGCAAATATAGAGTTTTTGGCTAAAAACATGCTTAAACTATACTCCAAACTTGAATTACAACATAAATATATCTTTTTTGGCAGAAAATATCCTCTAAGTATTTAAAAGTTAATGATTTTCATCCTTCTAATTAGATATTGCCAAAAAACAAAGGGATCCTACAAAAACGTGTGCAGTTCACATGACTATTAACAAAAGTTTTCTTGCATAAATTCATTACGCTATAAAAAGCTCTTGAAAAAAATATTAAAAATATTCGATACCATTATTTGCTGAAACTAACTTTTGTAGGAAGGTGTGAGAATACATGATATGTTTTTCTTCTCATTTACTAACGAAAGAAGCTAGGACTTAATAATCTGCACCTTTTTAAAAGTCAAATTGTACTTAGATCAATAATTTTTCGATGCAATCTGATATTAAGGTGATCAAAATTCTGATTATGTCTCGCATTCGAATTTCATTCTCTATTATTAGAAGTGGAAGTCTCCAACAAGCACCGCTTCAAGAAAATTCAATTGAGAAGAAATATATTTCCACTGATAAATTTTTAATATTATATTACATATTAAAATAAATGAAAAAAATTATCAAATTAATTTTTTTGCATAATGCTAAACCCAATTGCCGAAAAAAATTCATGATAATATTTTTGGCGTATCTTAGAATAATAAATACAAAAGAGGGGACTTGATTTTTGTGGGATATGATAGTTTTCCGACAAATTCTAGCAAATACTTAGATTATGTTTTCTGCTAAGAATGATATTTTAAGGATATAATTTAAATTAATTAGAGTATAGTTTAAGGATGATTTTAGCTAAAAAAATTTAGCAAATATACTTATGGAAAGGATTTTAGAATGAAAAAAGAGACAAAATAAAAAAAGAATAGCCTGAATTTTTGCCAAAAAAAATTGAAAAAACTTCAATTCTACGAATCTTGAAATTCCACAATTAATAGGACAAAAAAAATACTAGAACATATGAAAGAGGATCAATGGAATGAAAAAAAATAACTTGAAATTTTCGCCAAAAAAAATTAAAAAAAAACTTTAATTCCACAAATCACAAATCCCACCATTAATATGGAAAGAAAATGCTACAACATATGAGGGAGTGACAACAATTAAAATAATATCATTAGCCACTTGTACATATTCATAATAAAGCTTGGGAAGGCCATTCGCAAATAATACATTAATCCAATGTGACTTGTGACTTGTGAGTAATGTATCAAAATCTTAAATAATGTTGCAGTTACATTTGCCACAAGGAATGTTTCTTCTACTATATATATACTTGAATCTTTATTACTAACATTAGAAGATATATATATATCATGAACACTAATTCTAAGTTGTTGATCCACACATCATTATTGAATTTTCATTTGGTTCGGAGACAATAACTAGAACTCTCATATTTTCCTTCCCACCTGTTAATTATCAGATCAAATATAAAATTAAAGTTTAATTAACAATCTTCTTCAATAATGAAAAATATATAATTGGATAAATTAAGTGCAACTGATATACAAATTCATTTGAACCTGCAATATTCTTCTTCATTTATTGGAATTTGAAGTTCCAAGTCATGTTCTTCGAATGGCTTGAAGATTAAGTCGAGTTGCTCATCGTGTACTTTGTCAAGAGTTGAAGGGTTCCACTGAAAACGAAGAAAGGGAAGTGTTCTATCAATATTTTTATGTAAATGCATCAACTACTTATAATTATATGTTTCAGTATTGAAAAAATATTACTTTTAGTCGAATAAACTGAACGACTTTATAGTTATTCTAAATTCTTGATTGGTTAATGAAACTTCCAACACTTGAAGGAACAAAGGAGCATACCTTTGGAGACTTATCCTTGTCAATGATGGCAGCCCTTATTCCCTTTAAAAATAAATTAAAGAATTCTATTTCAGATTTTAAATGAGAAATCACAAATCAAGTGTACCTCTTTGTGAATATGTTTGCTTAAAAATAATTACCTCATACAAATCATCAGATATTATGGTTCGTAATGTGTTCATTGTAATCCTAAATTCTTTTCTCAAACATTCAGATAGGGTTTGGGTCCTTCCTTCTCGTATCTGAAAAAATATAGAGAAAATGTAAGATTCTTTCTCTTTCACAATTCAATAGATATGCATAAATTGTTTATATGTATTAGGACTAGTTACCGATCTCAATGTTATTTTCAGTCCAATTGGAGATGCTTTCTTTATACTTTTAAGCATTGGCATAATCCAATCATTTCCTTTTTTGCATGCTTCAGCTTCCTGAAAATTAAAGTTATATAAACAATTGTACGTTTTATTTATATGAGATTCCATTTCATTGGAATATCATATAGTATAATCAATTCTTACAAATGAATCCAGGATCTCCTCCACAGTTTCCCTGGAGAAACAATCATCGATTATGGACAACCTACAATTGATTTATGAAAAATGCAAGAGTGTGACTATTAATTAATATCCTCACAAGAACAATTTGAAATCATAATTTATATGATACATCACTTGCTCAATACACTTCTTTCATCTATTTGAACATTTGTAGAGAATTCGTCGATGACAGATCTAATAGTATCCTCTTCACCGTTGTTTATGCTCAGTAAACTCTTCTCTAACTGAAATAATTTCTGTGAAGGTACAAAATGAGTTGCTAATCCAGCAGCAACCACTTCTTTACCCTTCAAATTCGCTCCTGTTAAGCCCAAATATTCCCCTACATACATTTAACAACATCACATATATATTCAAATTTTAAAAATACATGTTCTAACTTACTTACCAAGTCGACCTGGAAGGCGTGGGAGTATGTATGATAAGCCACAGTCAGGGTGATACCCTAGATTTGCTTCAGGAATGGAACAAAACTGCAATTGTTCAATGAACGAGAAAACATTAAGATTAATAATTTACTAAAGATGTCATTATTCAAATCATAAAATTGATACTAACTGTTCTCTCAGTGACGACAGAGAATTTCATTGGAGCCATCAAGCCTACACCTCCACCCATTGACATTCCATGAGCAAGAACAATATGTGGTTTCTTATAAGTTTGAAGCTGGTAGCAAAACCAATACAGTCTATAACCAAATTCAAGGCAAGAATCCCCTTCAAAGAATATTGTTGATCAGTGAAAAGAGCTAACAAGCTATATGGTGTGAACACTAGTTAGTTAGTTAGTTAAAAGAAGTCGATGTGGTATTAGTTAGTTACTAAGAATCAGTTGAACAATATATGTATATATAGATAGTTAGAATGGTGTGATCATTAAGTTGTCTAGATTCAATGTAACAGTGAACTTCTCTGAATAATATCTCTCTTTCTTCTTCTTCAATCTTTCTTCTTCTCTGTAAATCTGTGTAGCTTAAACTCCATCTATGGAGTTATCATGGTATTAGAGCTACGATCGTAGCTAGTTTAAAGGCATAAAATCGACTCCGTGATGCTCAGATTCACCAATAGTCAAAGGTGATTTCGAAAAAAAAAAGCATCCAAAGTCGTTGTAATGGCAATTGGTGGTTCAAGTGAAAGTGACAGAGTTGTTAATGGTGGAGCTGGTAATGGTACTACTGGCATAACCTCGTTTCCAGTGATTGATCACAATCACCCACTCTAGCTTCAGCATTCCTTGTCCAATCAAATCACCTACTCTCATTTGTCTTCTGGCTATCAACAAGTGTTACAAGCTTATTTAGCTGTGAGTGAACCTGCTTCTTTCAAGGAAGCTGATGTTTATCCTGCCTGGGTGAAAGCCATGTAATTGAAAATAGTTGCACTAGAGAGTAATAAGACTTGGAACATTGTAGACTTACCACCTGGTAAGAAACTCATTGGTTGTAGGTGGGTGTATAAGATCAAGTTCTTAGCTTCAGGTGAAGTGGAAAGGTTCAAGGCTCGACTGGTAGCCAAAGGTTATAGTCAGAAGAAATGGGTTGATTATAGAGAAACCTTCGGCCCTGTTGTTAAGCTGATAACAGTCAGGGATGTTGTAGCTCTTGCAGCTTCTAAAGGGTGGTATATATATCAAATGGATGTACATAATGCTTTCTTGAATGGGAACTTACTAGAGGAGGTGTACATGGACATCCCTCTTGGGTTTGCTAGACATGGGGAGTGTAAGAAGGTTTGCTAACTACATAAGTCTTTGTATGGTCTTAAGCAAGCTGCACCAAGGCAGTGAATATGAAATTAACTGAGGCATTAATGCAGATGGGGTTCAAACAAAGTCACTATGATTACTCATTATTTACAAAGCATGTTGATAGTGAAATTGTGGTTGTATTAGTGTATGTGGATGACTTATTGATCACTGGAAGTAATCATCAACTTCTGAGCAGCACTAGACAGGACACTCAAATGAAGTTTAAAAGGAAGGATCTAGGGGAATTAAAATTCTTTTTGGGAATTGAGTTTTCTAGATCTAGCAAAGGTATCTTGATGACACAAAGAAACTATGCACTTGAATTAATCTCTGACTCTGGACTATGGGGAGCTTAGCATGCCTGCACACCACTAGAAGTCAACAAAAAGCTCACTTTTCTTCAATATGATGAACATATTCCTAATGAATGCACTAAAGATGACAGTTTGCTTACAAATCCTACAGAGTATCAAAGACTTGTAGGAAGACTTCTTTACCTCACCATGACAAGACCAAACTTGGCTTTATCTACACAAGTTCTAAGTCAATTCATGCACTGTCCTAATCAATCTCACATGGAGGCAGCACTAAGAGTAGTTAGGTACATCAACGAAGCTCCTAGCTTGGGACTGTTGATGCCAACAGATCACACTACACAACTCACTGCTTTTTGTGATTCTGACTGGGGAGCATGTTTGGAGACTAGGAGGTCAGGATATTTGGTAAAGCTAGGAGAAGGGTTAATCTCATGGAAATCTAAGAAGCAAGAAACAATATCAAGAAGCTCAACAGAGGCAGAGTTCAGAAGCATGGCTGCCTGTGCAGCTAAAATTACTTGGTTGATAGGCCTATACAAAGAATTGGGGATCAGTGTGAGTCTTCATGTGAACATGATATGTGACAATAAAGCAGTCATCCAAATTGCTGCAAATCCAATCTTCCATAAAAGAACAAAGCATATTGATATTGATTGTCACTTTGTCAGAGAAAGAAATTGCCAAGGAATGCTGAAGACAGAACATATAAACACCAAAGAGCAATTGGCTGACCTACTCACTAAAAGTTTGGGAAAAGTACAACATGATCTGCTACTAAATAAACTGGGAATTAAAAATGCCTTCCAACCATAAGCTTGAAGAGGGGTGTTGATCAGTGAAAGAATCTAACAAGCTATATGGTGTGAATGACTAGTTAGTTAGTTAAAAGAAGCTGATGTGGCATTAGTTAGTTACTAAGAATCAGTTGACCAATATATGTATATATAGATAGTTAGAATGGTGTGATCATTAAGTTGTCTAGATTCAATGTAACAATGCACTTCTCTGAATAATATCTCTCTTTCTTCTTCTCTGTAAATCTGTGTAGCTTAAACTCCATCTATGGAGTTATCAAATATTATATATTTACTCATGAGTTTAAGTGAACATATATATATATATATATATAGTCTAAAATAGAAACAAATATATAGTTACTTGTGTTTCGTCCATCATATAATCGTTTCAATTCTCCACCAGCTGAGAATGTACGGCCAGCTCCCTATGTGCAAATGTATAAGAATTTCAACTTTCAAGAAATGGAATTAACTAAGAAAATACTCGTAATCAAAATAGATAATTACCTTAACGATTACAAATTCAACATTCTCATCTTTTTCATATTTCTCAAATTTCTGCCCGAGCATTAATACCTGATGAAGAAAATTTTATAATTAAGTGAACATTTTAACTATATATGTTTATAGATGTTACATGCATATATACCATTTTTTCTGATATAGAATTTGAATGGTCAGGCCGATTCAAGGTGAGCACTCTGCCGTGGCCAATCTCCTTAGCAATAACATCCCGACGAGCACAAAAATAGTTTTTTACTAATACTTGATGAATAAAAAAGAATCAGACTCGCATTTTAGATTTAATATTACCTCTCTATTTTGTTTCATTACTTCTGGAGGCATCAAAGACGTTACGATAGAACTTGGTAGAGATGTTATTCCCATAACAGCTAGCTAGTCGACTCAAAGAAGAGTGGAATATTTAAAATGATGACTTCTCCTTCTTCAACTCTCTGATCTTAATTTATAATTTTGTTTATGATATTAATACGGTATTTAGTATATGTTTAAATATAATTAAAGATATATCATCCATTTAATAAGATTAATACATCTATCTCTAGAGTTGAATTGGAAGTTGGAATATATATATGAGTAGTTATGCGATACAAATCTAGATTAATCGGTCAGTGGATTGTAGATATGAAATTGTTAAACCAACACAAATAGAAAAAATTCGGGCATAACTAAAACTCGGGCACAACTGATAACTAAAAGTCGGGCATAACTAAAAGTCGGGCACAATTGATGCACAATTCTTTTAGTGATCACATTTATTTTCAATGATGATGTTGATGTCAAATTTCTTGACATAAATGTAACTCCATTTTTTTACTTGTTACGTTTCGCTTTATAAGAGTTAATTTGACTAATCTCTACAGTTAAATTGAATTATTAATTTAATATGTTGAAGTTAAAATTTAAATGTTCTATGTTATGCAATCAGAGTATCATGTTTATCTTGGTTTATATATATATATATTATGTTTTTTTTTTTTTTTTTATCTTGGGTTAGTATATATGTTAAAAGTGATTTTTCTTTTCAAGATATATTCACTTGATGTTGCTGGTGACCATTTAAATTTGCAAGGGTAATTTTATTCGTTAAAGAATTTATTAACACGTTGTGAAATCAATGTTTTGGTTTAGATTTTAAATGAGATCTAAAAGTTTGGCATGAATAACAAACTATTGGAGGTGATGGACTATTAATTAGAGTAATTAAGTTGAAAACAAACTTAATTAGGTCTAGATATAGTTAAATGCCTAAATCTATATTTGTATTTAAAAACTACATTATTAGATATACATTCATACTATATCTAAGAATTTCATTTATAGTTTCAAAAATTTATATGCTATCTCACTATTTAATGATGGCATAATACATAAAATGTATCATTTAACTTGACCTCATTTTACATTTATGCCCTCTAACTTTGGGTGTGCACAAGCATGTACCTTAACATGTAAAAAGTTGAACAAGTAGACACATGATTTCTACGTGGCATAATACATATAGGACACCACGTAGGATGAAACTTTTCATGTAGAATGTGTGTGTCTATTTGTTCAACTTCTTACAAACTTAAGTGCCTACTTGTGCACACCCAAAGTTTGAGGGCATAAATGAGAGCTGGTGTAACACCTTGGGTTTCAAAAAGAGCTAAAGAAAGGTTCGTACAAGTCAACCATCAGTTTTTCATTTTAGGTCAGCTTCAATCGTGCATATCTTTTAGAACATAAAGAATTAGGTGGCCCATCACCTATCAAATTAATGGTCTTTGAGTCTTCTTTCCAACGCCATCAAGTTTGCTTATATTCGAGCTCAGAGTAGAAAGTTATGCCCATTTTAGTGAAGTCTCTCTTCTAAAAACATCTCAATCATTTTAAGAGGGGTAGTTTGGTCTTTTCCTTTTTCTTCTAAGCCTGACCACATTTTTCTTCACTCAATTAAGGATCTAATCAAATGTTAGACCACTTTTTCACGTTCCTAAACACTTATAGAAGTAGAGCGAGGTTCCAAGAAGAGAAAATGCTAGGTTTCAAGCATTCTTCAAGATTTGTAGATTTCGCAAAGAACATTATTCTTTCAAGGTATGTAAGGCTTCTCACAGTGTTGAACTTGTTCGTCCTCATGCCATACATCTAAATTTATCCACTAAATCGTTGTATCTAAAGAGTTTTTGAGTAGTTCTTGTTTTTTAGTTCAATTCTATGGAGGTTTTGATCCTTCTGTGTTGTGGATCTTTGGTAAAAGTTATATTCCCAAAAAGGGACTGTATGGAATTCTTCATGTATTTGTGTAAGGTTTTAGAATCAAGAACAGTATAACAGAATTTTCCAAATTCTAAACTAGTTGGGGTCCTAATTTGAGATTGAAAATTCGTCAGATTTTCTGGGTGGGGCAGCGCACCACCAAGGCGCCAGAACTTATGCCCAAAAATTTTGGGGCTGGAGTTAGCCCCGCGCCAGCAGTGCCCCCCAAACTTGAGACAAAAGTTTGGGGCCTGGCACCCCGTGCCACTAGTCCGCCAGGGGTCACCTGTCCTTTTTCTTCCATGTTTCATTCCTGACGTGTTCCTTTGAGTTGTGACTGCGTTCCCTTCTTTGCATTAGCTCCTAAAGGCTCCATTCGAGAATTCCTACATGTTCCAATCACATGTCTTAATTTATATTAAAAACTAAGGTGAGTCTAAGAGGAAAGTTCAAGAAGTCTTTTTGAGTTATTTTAAGGATCTTTTGTAACAACAATGGTTTTGAACTAATTCTCTGAGTAAGTAAATATAAATGTTGAGGAGAGATTTGATTCGTGATTGAGAAAGGATATAAGGAAACTACGTATTCCCAAATGTAATACTTTTACGTTGAAAGGGAGAAACTTGATTTCTAAATGAGTTTATGAGTTCAGAGATATTTCGGGGCATTACCTCTTTTAAGAGGATCATTTGATCTAATTCATCATATAGCCAAAAAGGAAGCAGATAACTCTTTGGTTCTTCAAAAGCTCTTTTCAGTTCTCAAAAAGGAAAGAAAAAGGTATTAACTTTCATCTTTCATTCTTCCATTTTGCTGCTTCAATTTTGCTTCAATGTTCCATGCATTAAATATAGTAACATTAAATTCAACAATTTCAACAAATTTTTTTAATTTTTATTTTTTTCGGTAAATCCCGAAAATGAGTAATTGATTAATAAAAAATAGGAAAAATATGAAAAAAATATAAAATTAAAAAAATTGTTAAATTTAAGGTTACTATATTTATTTGTGAATTTTTGGCGTTAATTATATATTTGCAAAAAAGACCAGACATGAATAGTTACAACAAGGTACGTTACAATCATCCATAAAAACTCCATTCTTACTAAGTTATACCTCCGCAATCTGAAACACTCCTCTTTCTAACTGCCTGCAGATATTTTGTCAACTCATCAACATGACTTGCCATCACTATCAATTCCACCTTTTCTGTGCAAAGATGTAAATATGTATAAAACCTAGCGCAAACACGCATAGGCAGTGCAATAACAAATGTAATATATAAACAATATGTACTTATATATATTACCAACCTATTATAAAAATGATTGTCAAACGTATATTGGGCCCACACGGGCATCCCCATCTAGTTGTTATAGAAAAGTCATTAATTAATGTGAAAGTAAAAAAAAAGTTTGATTGGGGTAATAGTTTTTTCTCATCTTTCTTAAAGATTATAACTTAAGCTCCTTGATTATGTCATTGTTGTGTCACTAATTACACAAAATTACGTAATTTAAATGCTAAGAAAGATGACAATTTTATTCAGCAAACCAATTAACTCAAGTTACGAATACTACTAATATACATACTAATTACTCGGTCAGTTCATTTTTACTTATTTTTATTAAATTCTCGAAGGTAAAATTATATGAACTTTAACCAATATTTCAAGATGTATTTTAATAATCTGATTAACATGAGAAGAAGTGCATTTTATAATATTTTTCGAACATCTAAATTTTAAATTAATTTAATTTGATTCAAACATTAGTCAAATTGACTCTCGAAAAGTAAAATGTAACAATTGAACGAAGTAATAAAAAAACTCTAAAGAAACGTGAGAAAATCTATCACCCCAATATATTAATCCAACGTCATTGTTAAAAGTAGTGACACAACAATGGCGTAATCTAATTAATGTCTAACTCAATTAACATATGATTAACAATCATCCTCGTAATTAACATAATGGGACAAGTGTCTTATATTTTAAATTTTAATCTTCAACTTCTGATATTTTTCTCTAAATCTCACGAATAAAATTTGTTGAAATAAAAACTAAAAGTGAGAATACTTAGCGACGTGGACAACTCTCTCTAAAAAAAAAAAAAAAAGAAACTCGACAAAATAGCCTTAAAAAAAACAAAATTACTTGGCAATATATTTAAGAGATAAAAGACCTTTGAAATGTTAGGGTTTTGCCCTGATTTTCTTTCCTTATTTGAAGTTTATTTATTTCCTTAAAGAAAAGTCAAGTATTACCATAAATACTTGAACTTTTTCTGAAAGGAAAATATAATTTTCTTCCATACTTGGTTTATTCTTTCCTTAGAGGAATAGTTTGGAGATCTATAAATTGAAGATCCCTATTCTCATAGCATAACATAATAGAATCCACAATGTAGTCGTTTAGTGAGTTTTGTTTATGGGGAGATTTAATCTCTCAACAGTTTTAATATTTTTCTTTATATTAGTTTTCATATAATAATATTAGTTTTTAGTATAAGTTTTTGTCATCTAATATATCAATCGTATTATTTGCAATTGTAAGCTTCCGCATGACGCCCTAATCACCCTTAGAACCCAACATGAAATTACCCCAAATAGATATTAATTTTCTCTTGTTCAATTACATTGTGCATTTGATTGAATTGACACGTATGAAAGTTCAATTCAATCATAGACAAAAAATTAATAATTATTAATAGCATAGGTCAAAGTAACTCAAATATCAGCCATAAAACAAAGCAAATTAGTCTATTGATTCATCAACACACACATTTTGGTTAAGTGGGACACCTAAAGATTTCAATAATTTTCATTTCAATTACATAAGCTAATGACCACATCAAGATTGAGTAAATGGATGAGTATAAATCAATAGCTATTCCCCCACTTCCACATGGCAATCCTACTTCATCACAAATTTACAAACACACTACCCCACCCCTTAAAGTTACCATGTACCTCCGGAGTATAGATAAATACAGATTCAGAATTTGAATTTTTTAAAAATAATTGAGTGATGTCACGTGAATATTACATAAAATAAGATCGATGCTAATGGTGTCGTAAAATAAGATTCATGTTCTTTTATTTCTTTCGATACATGTAACAAGAACAATATCATGTCCAACGACTAACATGGTGTTATAAACAGAACCTAAAGAGGATAGGATATACACAAATTTTATTTTTATCTTGTGTGAAGTAAAGATAATATATATTTGATAAATGTCATAGTTATAAATAAAATGATTGTGAATTTAATTTTGTGACTTTTGTACAATAAAAAAAACAACAAAATCTATAACCATATATGGGATCTATTATTATCCCAATATTTTGTCCAACACCTAGTGCATTATTAGATCTCTTCAAAATGCCTATAAAAAGGCACCAACCTCTATCAAAGTTCCTAGCTACAAACCCTCTCCTCCCTCTTTCAAAAAAGGAAAGGACAAAAAGATCATATATAGAAAAAACATATTTTGACAAAGAGCTAGAGGAATGAAATGAAGTACCAAAACTTATTACAAAATTTGGCCAAATTTATGGAGAAATTCACTCAACTACTTGCTTCAATTTCTTTATTTTCATTCCTATTTTCCTACTACTCGTCTTACTTCTCATCCTTCTTTACCTATTATTATTCATTAAACTTCTCATTTTCTACATTTCCTTTCCAACTTCTAAACCATGCTATGGATAAAAATTATGTATTTTTAATATGCAATGGTATATTCTTAGTCCTCCTCGCTAATACTTCTAGCGAGGAGGAGAAGGAAGAAGAAGAAAAAGAAGAAGATGATGGATTCTTGAACGAATTTCAAGAATCCAAATTATTACCTCTATGCATTGGTACTCAAGCCTCATATTTAGAAACAACAAAAAAAGAAGAAGTACATGCACAACAACGCGAAGATGAGATGAGCATACAACTCAGTAAGTCTCATGAAGTACCGTTAAACGTTGAAAACTCAATTATGACAATTGTGGAATATAAGCAAGATGAGTCAACGTTAGAAGGGGAAGAAGGTGGTATTGGAGGGGAAGAATGTTCTAGAACCTACGAGGTCGTAGAGGTAGATAATTATGAAGAAAATGATTTTTTTACTGAAGAAGAAAGTGATGATGAGCCATTGAATAAGTTGAGTAATGAGGAATTGAATAAGAAATTTGAAGAATTCATAAGAAAAATGAAGGAAGAAATTAGAATTGAAGCTCGTCAACAATTAGTCCTCGTAAAATAATTAATCAAAATGTCGAGCTGTGTGGAAACAGTCTCTAATACTTGTATTAGAGTAGACTGTCTACATCACACCTTTTAAAGTATTAAATACTTCTTCAGACTCTACTTTGTTAACACGAGATCTTTGTGCAACGAGCGGCTCATCGTAAGTAATTAATCAAAATATTCACCTTCTTTATTGTACATGTTGAGTTATTTTCTTTTCCTATGAGTATTAGTTTTTTTTTTCTTTACATTTTCTAGATAATTAAGGTATGTAGTTGTAATTAATTCTATGGAATGTACATTATTATAGTTTGTCTTTAGTGAAATTCTTGTTTATTCCACGTTGCATCCACGTACAAGGAAATTGAATGACATTTAATTTTAGTTAAATCATAAGCAAGTAAAAATTATTAAACTTGTCCCAATTAGAAACATTCACAATTAATTCGAAAGCTTAGTCATTACTGTACCGACTGCGACAACTTAGTATAAAAAATTAAATTTAAGTTATACACATCGATACTCGATAGTATCACATATTTTTACATTATCAGATTAATTTAGTCAATTATAGCAGATTTTTTTAATTTTATCTTTCAAAGTACTATATCAAATTCAATAAAATAATATTTTAATTATTGTACGCGAACTTAATTTGATGGTGTAAATAAGTTAAAAAGTTTTAGTTTGGATGATTTGATTTACAAGTAAATATGAGCTAAGCCCAACTAAAGTCGATTAATGTTCTGACTTAAAGAAAGTTAATTTGGCCAAATCTAGATTTTTTTTTAATGTGAAGATCATCCTTATCACTACTAATGAGACTTGATATTCTTCGATGGACTAGAATATTATTTTTTAAAATTTTAATTATTATTTTTTATGAACAAATAATTGATCATTCTTATTTTTTTAGATGTGTAAAAGATAAATCTCGCTTCAGTATGATAGCGTTCTATTTATATAAGGGGTTAATCGTACTAAAAAATCCTGTGTGATAAGCTCGACCAAAAAATTATGCTTTCAACTTTGAAATCTTCAAAAGATCTCAAGTTCAATCAATTTGATTATCCTTGCGATAAATTTTATCTAGATATTCTTAGTGCAATAGTTCAACTTTTGACACTTTGAAAGTTTTCTACCGTCAATAACCCTCTTGAGCCTAATTTATTCTTGTCGATACACAATAATACAAAAGTGAAATATAAAAAAGACATAAATAAAGTAGGGAGATATTAGCAATTGTAAAGATTCTTTTCCTTAATTATTGGGATGGCATGATTCTTGAAGTGTCTACAATAATAGATGTCAGTGTGGGAATAATAATATTAATTATAATAATAAAGTAGTCAATTGTTAATTAAGAATCCACATGCAATGTATTTTTATAATAATAAGAATTTACGTTTTATGCAAAAATGCTATAAAGTAATTATAGAATAAAATTGTATAATAAATAGAATTGATAATTAATCTAATTCGAAGAGTAAATTCTTGCTCAATTGGATTCGTTCGATCATTTGGAAAGTATATCACATTTTACATAATTAGAAGCAATGAATATTGTAAGCACACAAGATTTAAATCTGATGGTTATAATAGGTACAAAAACTAGAGATAATAATTTGCAAAAATAAAACAAATAACTCACGTATTCTAGCCCTATTATAATTTTTCTTGATGAAAATTTTGACTTATCCTAACCAACAATATAATTAAACCAGGAAAGAGTTATCCCTATATCAAAAAAATTGGCAACTCTATTTCACTATGTAACCATTCTAATTTCACATTTTAAGTTAACAAAATTATTCAAGATATAGTCCATTCGTTTGCATATGACTTCTATCTTCTATTGAGAAAAAACTTGAATTAACTAATTAGCACATTCAATCGGTTAAATAAAAGATAACAGCTAGATATATAATATATGTATAATTTATGTATATTGACTTAAAAAAGTAAAAAGTAAATCCGACGATTATTAGTTTGATTAGTATGAAGACTCCCCAGATAAAAAAAAAAACCAAAATGAACAATTATATATAAAAGGACAACCAAATAAAAATCTAGCTTAAATGTCATTTCCTAAAATCCATATATAAAAAGACAGAAAAATGTACGTAAACCCCTTTGGAAAATAACCCCTTTTTCAACTTTATTACAACAATAGACACTTGCAATGCACTAATTGATGACATAAAATAAATATTCGCGGGATTGAAAGTGACTTAAATTGTCATCTTCTAGACTTTTTAGCTGTACACGTGGCATGAAATTTTATAATTTTGTACTTGAAATATTTGTATATTTGTGGCTCTAATATTTTTAAACTTTTTACCATTCAATTTCAAGAACCTCATAAGGATTTGTATGATGGAAGGGTTCTTTTGGCTAGCATTTAAATGGGACCTCTTTTAACTAAGTTTGGTCAATCTCATAATGAATGAAATGTTGGAAATTATCAATTATGTGGACATGATATAAATTTAATTTGCAAAATACAGTTGATCGACATGACATGTGCATCTCATAAAAATGTAATGAGATATATATAGATTAGTTTCAATCATAATATTTAATTTTTAAAAAAATATTTAACTTCTAGTTAGTATTGACAAATTTCAGACAAAAATCCTATGGTTCCTTCTCCTTATGCAAATCTTCAAATAAATTATCTGAAGTCTACTTATATTTTATAATTATAAGTAATATATCACACTTCATATTCAATTTTTTTCCAACTTTAGTTCATAATTCTAAAGTTGATTCTAAAATGGCTAAATTTATAATAAAAATAAAAATATTATGAACTTTTTTGCTTTACCTTTAATAGAGATCCTAAAATGTTCATTTCGCCATGCATCTTATTTATTGAAATCATATCAAACTATATCACTTCATGTATTGATCTACATGATGCAAATTTGATAAACATGTACACTTATTATAGGCAAATCTATTCAATCTTGATTAAAATCTTATGTATTAATCAAAAGAACAACTTAACAATTTTTTATGATATTCTTGATTTATACAATAATCTCGAATTATTATAAATTGTTAATTTACATGACTCCCCACCCCATCCCCACCCCTCCTCACCTCTTTTGAATCTATAGTTGCATTTTTTTTAAAATCAATTTTCGATACCTGCATTGAAACTCGACTATTCCATAGTTGCATATCTTCAATAAGCAAATACACATTAATGAAAGGTCAGCAAGATCTAGAAAGAACATGAGGACTTCAATTGAAAAAGACCCCTCATGATATTGACAAACTTCACTTGATTACTACTTGTGGCTTAGATTTATGACCATTGGAAATTCTTTTTTCTTGAATTTTAGCACTTAACAACAACAAAAAGAAGACAAACAACTTAAAAGTTATTGGATATTCATTCAATTAACATTAGCTTTCCTCCTTACACAATGAAACAATTGGCCTAATTGATTATGTCAAAAATGACACACAAAAATCATCTGATTGAGTAGGCATGTACAATTGATCTAGAGGGTTGATTATTCATTATCATAAACTTAATAGTATTGCACAAATATTTAAAAATACATTACATATTTGACTATGAGCAAAGTTATTATTCTCTCTGTTCTTATTTATATGTCACCATTTTAAATTTCATGTTCCTTAAGAAACTATGTAAGTTTACCATTGTACCCTTATTTAGTGTTCTCTTGAAGTCAAGTTTTTTTTTAAAAAATGAACATAAATTAATTTACTTTGATTAATTAAATTGACCAATGAACATGAATTAATCATTTAGTTTTCTATGTTGGTCAAATCCATACTTTCAAGACTAATAACTCTCAAGCGTAAATAGGAATAATACTGTTATTTATGTATTTGTTTTGTGAAATGCAAGTATTAAGAAACATTTATTTTTAGTAACGACGACGTATAAATAGGAACGGAGAAAGTATTGTATAATGTTAACTTGAAGTTGGTGTAGAAACTCATATATTTCAAATTCTAAATCGACATTTGAAGATAAGTATGTTAGACAAAAGGTAGCTAATCAAGACTTCAACTTAAAATCATTCCTTTTAGCAATTTTGTCAAGATGTGAATATTATTGGATATGATGTGTATGGAACTCCTTTACAAACAAATTGAGCCAAATTACAATGATTTAGAAGAACATGACAACAAGGGAAAAAGTTAGATAGCCAAAATTTAACACTATTTCATGTTCATTAATCTTTTTTTTTTTTTTTTTAAAAAAAAAACATTCATTCACCAATCAAACATCAAAAAAACATTCTATACGTAACAAACATGAATACTAATCGAACCAAACACATATTAGATGTAAAATTATATTCTTCATTCAAGTTTAATACTTTGATCCCTATATGTTTCTTTGAATCAAATCCTAACGAAAAAAATACTGAGCTCAGGACCACTAGTGCCATTGGGATTCATCATATAATAAGTCTCTGAGTCCTTTGATCCAATTGTTCGTTCAAAAAAAGCTCTCATATACGTAAGTTCTCCTTCTGAAGACTCAGTTGGTAGAACGCCAGCTCCCATAGACACAGCATGCAGATTCTGCATAACTTTAAGATCTTCTTCTGTAGGTCCTCTTTTTACTGCATACCCAACTTTTCGCCCATTGCAATACATAGTCCATATAGGTTCATCAATTAATTTCAGTTTCTCCGAATGATTCTTTTCACACTCCAGAGCGATTCTCACAAGTCCAGATCCCATATCCTGGAGAAGTTTACCTGTTTGGATTGACAGTTCCAGTACAAGCAACGGAACGCCTCTTGGATTTTCTTGAATTGCGAGATTAACTCTTGCTTTTCTGAACCCAAAGAGAGTACCTGTCATCTGTTTTCCTCCATGTATATGCCCTTCGTGCTGCCGGTTAGAAACCGGCATTTTGCACGGAGGGTTTATTACAGGGAATGATCGGAAAACGGATTTTACACGACGGAAGAGTTTTGTTGATTTCCATTGACCTTTTTTGTGAGATGGTTGTTGTAATAGAACTGGAGTAGGAGGTAACCGGGATGGTGAGCTATCTGGAGCAACCACATTTCGTGATTTAGATGGAAGTGTTTTTGGTGATGGCATAATTGTGTGTGTTTTGTTGAAACAGAGCAAGTGGTAAATATATGATAAGTGCCATAGACGTGGTGGTGGTGCTTAGGGAATGGAATATGAAGTTGAAAGCACGTCTGGGAAATACCAAGGTCAATATAGCAATACTTTTATTTTTAATTAATATTTCCTATGTCTTGTGAATTAGTTTGACTCGATACGGAGTTTAAGAAGAAAAGGGAGAATTTTGAAATTTGTGGTTTAAAATAAGTGATATTGTGATAGATATTTGTATGATTATGAGTATTTAAAAGTTTAAATTGTTACTTGATATAAAAATATGTCATTCTTTTTTAGACTGACTAAAAGGAAAAGTATGTTGTATAAATTAGGATAGATGGAGTAATGGGTGATTTGATAGTCATACCATGTTCTATTTCTCTCTCATGTCTCTATCTCAATTTATGTGACACTTTTTGTTTTTTCGAGAGTTAAATAATTTAAGTTACCAGGGATTTGCTAATGGAATCTTTAATTTTGTTTTGAAATGAAATTTATATAATTGTAAACTAAGTAAAAAGTATTATAAGTCACAATAAGTGTCAATTCAAAATATTTGAAAGATATTTGAAAATTTTACAATCAAAATAAACTTGTTTGGATCTTGAAATACGACAGGTGTCACATAAATTGAAACAGAAGTAGCACTACTTCGTCAATTGTGTCTATATGCTTCTGTACATATTCATTTCTTTCTATGTGTGTTGATGTAACACTTATCATGCTAAAATCTTAGGCAAATAATAGCATGAACAAAGATGAAACAGTAAAGAGCAATCAAAGAGCATACACGCACACAACAATTATACACATCAAACAAAGAAGCAATTATTCGTTTTGCCAAATAGGTTGAGAATGACATTTTGTTGCAATCAAATTGTCTAGACAGGAAGAATGTATATCATTACATGAAAAAATCAATCATTAAAGATGCAAATGATCAATCTAGTAGAGGAAGCACAAATAAAAAGCTATAATTTTAAGCGCACTAATAGAGTATCATGTGACCAGGGTTCAAGTTGTGGAAACAGCCTCTTGCAAAAGGTAAAGCTATGTACAGTAGACCCTTGTGGTCTAGCTCTTTCCCAAGAAAAAAACTATGTTGTTTGGTCTCTTCAAAAATGTCGATCGGTGCATGTCTAATCCTTCAAAAGTAGTGCATTTTTTGGAGGATCAGACACGAGTGCAACAACTTTTGAAGAGTCCAAGCAACATTGTTAAAAGGACTATGAAGCAAGAAATGAAATTGCAAGGCTGCTTGTTCATTTCAAATATTGGAAAATAAAAGGCATTGTACTTCAGCAGCAACAAATATACTTACCAAAGTAAAGCATCAGCTACCTTGATGAAAATCCAACAAGTAAATTTACTTGAGTGCAGATGAAAGCTGTTTAACTTTGAACAAAAAGAAAACATATTCAATAATAACTACCCTTTAAATATATTAATGTTCGCTTAGTAAACAGAATTAAGAAGAAAAATTCACGCAAACAACTTCTTGTTGTCACGGTGAAAGCCAACGAGCCATTAAAATCACTCCGGTTCTCTACATATAATAGCTGTTGTACGGCCTACAATGACAAGATTTATAAGAAATCAAGAAAAACTCAACCAAATTCAGGACAGAAAATACATGATTTAGAATTTTTCTCAGTACTCTATGCAGATATAGCCTACAAAGTAGGTCGGAAAAGAAGTCTACGAAGCAGAGGGGCAATGGATGCTCAATAAGATTAAGTAAACATGTTCTGTTCAAAGGCGGAGACACCCTTTAGGCCTTTAGTAAGGAATGCCCTCCGACACCAGCAAAAGGAGTTTCCTTTTATATATGTTCGCGTATATTTTACCAAAATATAATATGTATACATACTGTATAATAGGCAAACAATACTTGGAAATAGTATGAAGTTAAGCCTCAAAATCAACATTGTCCTAACCCCTTTATGCAAACAAAACAAAAGGCGTAAATTCTATGTACAACAACAGAATCTAACATAAACAAGCAAATCTTTACAAAAAGAAGCAATACACAATAAGTACTATGAACAATGACATTATGTTGCTATAGTTGAAGTTGTCATCTTCATATGTTGGAACATACCTAGGTGATGGCAGAGCACCAGAGTAATAGTTGGTGGCATAGGAGTCTTGTGCAGTCCCCCTAAAAGGATATTGGTAATTGTGGTGTCCCTCATAACCATAGTTATATTCGGGCAACGATCTTCTTTGCATAAAAGGACCACCAATAGAACTATAGCCATGACCATGACCATGACCGTGGCCATAACTGTTATAACCATAGCCATGATTATAAGAACCAGATCCATGATTATGAGAGCCATATCCATGATTATAAGAGCCATATCCATCAGTCATATGACTATTACTCAACATTGGGTGCTTAAGTCTCACCCATTTCACCTCTGCATGGTTGCCAAGGCCTGATCTTGACAACGCCCTCAAGAGGAGGTTCGGATCAACTTCACCAGAAATCTTGGCCGTCCCATCTTCAGAGTCTATTGTTACAGAATAAACACCTATAAAATAAATAAAAATGTGTTAAAAACAAATAAACCATAGTTGTCTTCTCTTCTTTAAGTCTCTTATTGTGAGTTCATGGACGGAGCTACATGTTTTGAAGAGGATTTGATCATCTTTGTTAGAGAATTACAGTATACAGAAGGGTAAAAATTTCACTTGTGACCTAGTGGTTGAGAACCATGAGATATCAGGAGACAAAAAACACTAGGTGATTCTTCCCATCTATCCTAGCTTTGGTGGATAGAGTAATAGGTATCACATGGAATTAGTCCAGGTGCGCGAAAGCAGGAGTCTTCAACACAATATATGTAGGTTCAATTCTTGCTATCCCCTTTCCCGTACCCTTCCATAACCCCTCATTGCACCAGAAAATTTTTAAAATGTTGTCTAAACAAAAGTGAAGGTTTTAGTTTAGTGGTAAAGGTGACCTAAAAATTGCTCTATGAGTTATATTCTTTGCATCTTTTTAATCCTAGCTATTATCACTAGAATTTTTGGCTCCCTAGGATTCACATATTCAGATTTGCATAAAAAGGGACAAAGTGAACAGAAGAAAGAGTGCTTAATTATATTTTACTTCCATATTTCTTCAACTTCAAAGAGCCATAAACCATGTGTGTTTAAATTTCATAAACTAGGTGATTTCTTCATATCTGTCCAACTTTTGGCAGACAAGTTATCCACCAAGTAGAGGTGGAATTAGCCAAGGTACAAACAAACAGGCTCATACACTACGATTATTAAAAAGAAAAAACAAGTTCTACTAAGAAATAAAAGCATATAGAACATATTACCGCATATAGAACTCAAAACGTCCACCATCTTCATCTTGCATGCATCACAATGAACGTCCACTTTCAAAATACAGCCCTAAAAAAGACATAATTGATAAAAAGAAAAATTACAACTTTTAACTAACTAAAGGAGAAAATTATGATTTTTTTGATGAAAGTGAATCTTACCAATTCAGCAAAGGGTTCCATTGAATCAAATGAAAGAGCTAATAGAGTTGATGAGAAAAAAAAATGGAGGACAAATTAACGAGTGCAATGTAAGTAGAGGTTGAATTATTGTTTGTTTATGAAGATACTCCCTCATTGATTAAAAGGAGAAAGAAAATCAGATAATTATATCAAAGATTTTATTACCATTTTCATATAATGGTAACCAAGTACTAAATTCTCTGCATTTGGTTTTTATTTTTGTCATGTTTAAGTAATTTATAAATCAAATCTTTACCAAGATTTTGTACTTATTATTTATGTCACGGAGATATTTATTATTATTATTCTATATTTCTATTGTTATTACTTTTAAGATTTTCAGTAGAATACTCTGAATCTATTCTGCTTGGTCTTTATTTTCTTTTAATTTAATTAATCCTTTATCACATGTTGTATTGGTGTCAAGCTTGATCCATAATTTGCACATTAATTGTCCAAATATTCATTAGTGAATGACGTCATTATTTAAGGAATATAATGATTGCAACAAAATTAATTCATTCCGAAAGTTGAATCAACCTAGGTTGAGGAAGTTTAATAAAATTAGATCAAAACAATTAAATATTTTTCAAAGTGATATCTAATTTTGGTTTGTAAATTGTAATAAAAATAAATTACTTTAGCAATTCAATCGTATAGGTAAAAAGTAACTTTGCATTAGACAAGTTCGGTCTGTTATCATAGTTCATAAATGAGTTTGAGTATCTATGTGTTGGTTTTTTTTTTTTTTTTGCATGAAGAAGAAATATAATCATTGTTCAATCTCAAACTACTAGGTTCTTGCATCTTAGCCAATTACTACGTGCATAATCTCTTCGTGTAAAAAAATGCATACAATCAAATGATTAATAAAATATTTACATGTAAATCTTGTGATAAATAATAATCTGTAACTTGGTAAAACGATTCACAAACATGATATCACTATACCAATATATATAACTTGAATCCTTTTTAAAAGTCCGTATTTCTTATTGTCTACTTTATCATGATTCTACTTTCCTGGGCAAAACAACAACCAATATAGTGTCATAACAAGTTAAACGCGAAAATTTCAACTTACATCACAAATAATTTGAAGAATTAGGCTTTTTGGGGTCTTCAATCTATTCTGATGTATCATTTAAGACGAGATACAGTGACAAATTTCAATCTGTATCAATCTGCTTAATGTCACTGCACATTTGTAGCTCGATATCCACAACCGTTGTCGTGAAAAACTTAATAGCCAAAATGGCGGAACATGATGAATTTGACATAAGTGACTAGTTAGGTTGTTCTTTCAAATGATATTTACGTGCACATGAAAAATACTTTGAACTTCTCGTGCTAAAGAACCAAACAAAGATAGAAAAGATTCAGATGTACCCTCCATTGTGGATCTTTGATGGTAGATACTCATGGGACAAGAAAGTGAGTGAATGGACAGACAATGCTTCAATCTCAAACTTAACTCCTTTGTGCAACAGCAGCTCCAGTTCAAACCTTAGGACGTGGAGAAGAGTCATATGAATATTTTCAGAACCCGAAGTCTTGCTATTAACATTAGTTAGTAGTATGAAATTCTACCTCCATTGTGGCACTTCTCTTTGCAAATAACATCTCGGTAACATTGCTTCGACTTTCCTCTTATCTGACTAGATTGCACAACCAGTCATTTGTGACGAGTTGTTTTGAGAAAAAGCTATAATGAAACGAGACATGATTGTGTGAATGTTACCTTCAGTAGTTAAAGGCAGGAGACATTGCTGTGGAATGCTATAATTGTCACAATCCTGGACAAATACTCCAAGCCATTGTATCTCAGAGACTCGTAGAAAGGTTGCGTCATAAGCCATTTGCTTCAAAAATCATAGGAAGATATGTGCTACCGAAGAACACATCATTCTATCAATCCATCTAATCTAACTACTCTATACACTTCAACTTAAAGTGTCTCGCGTTCAAGGCTTGATAGCTTGTGATAGGAAAACGATGATGAATGTATGACTTTTCTTTTAGAAATGTGAACATAAGTTTGGACTAACTAACAATAGAAGCATAGACTGTTACAGTGAAAAGGAGGAATGTTAGCAACCTGTTCACATCATAATAACACCACACTGAATTATCCTTACCAAAGAACCAAATTTGTATGTAGTTAAGATGTCAAAGCCATATGGATCACAATCTACCAGGCCGTACACAGGCAAATGCAGCTTGTCAATGAGGAGACGCAGAAACCTACCACAGGCAAGCAACATGAAAAGACAGAAATATGATTAATTGAAGTAGAATTCATCTGCAACAAGTTTGACAAGGCGAGCAACATGGGTCTAACCTCCTTGTGGGAACATCAGGATAACCCCTTCCCTGTTAAAAAGAAATTATGGAGCCAAGTATGTGTGGAAATTCTCAGAAAACAAAAGATGCGTACTGTTATCACAATGCAACGGTTCCTCTTGCAAAACTGATCATTTGCTAGTCGCTGGAAAACTGCATGATGAACAATAAATAGTGGCCTTATTTATGAACTAGGAATACCTTTTCATGACTGTTATAGGCTTGATATGCTTATAAATAGTTTTACCTGATTCCTTTTCCACAACTAAAACGTATTGAGCAACACTAATAATATCTTGTTCAAGCATTAAGGGAGTAACAACTACAGCCATAGTCTGAGAAAGCAATCCATAAAGTCAAATTACAGGATGTATTCAATAACAAAGTGTCCATTAACTTTATGTTTAGCAATAACTGAACTTGCACATGTATGGAGTCCGCAAACTCATGTTCATGTTTAACCATGTTAAATTCACAATTCAAACGCTTAGACTCATAAGGATACCATCAACCTCTTCAACAAGGACCGGAATCGGGTATGCCTGCAGGAACCATCATAATTAGATTGTTACACAACTACAGAAACCCATCTTAGCTTATAACTATCATTCTTACAGTGTGAGGATTGCCAATGCAGTTAATTTTCCTCCCAGATTCCACATACCGCAGCCACCCCATCACCAATCTAGACCATAAATAGTTGGAAGAAAAATTTTATGACCGAGAAATGCAAAGAACTATTACAATATAAACAAAGGAGAGAACCAACTATATATCGATCTAAAGGAACAGAAAAAACTGTCATGAGGAAAATGCAACAGCAGTACATTTATTGGGAACTTCATTGGTGAGCAGTTTAAACTAGATCTACATATGCTACCGATATCTTCAAAAGTAGGCCAAAAATGATGATGCAGTAATACTCCTTAGAGAGTGACATGCTTTCTCCGGGTTATAATGAAATTTTGCCTTGCTCAAAGTACAAAAGTTTATTGTAACATGATGGACGATATCAAATCTCTCAATCATGAAGTAACTTTGCTCCCCAAAGAGGAATTTAGACACATACGAAGCGACATTGAGACAAATGCAGGAGGTATAAGCATAATCAACTGAAGAAGAAACATTTGAAATTTTCAAGAAGAAAAGATTGCAAATATTATGTCAAGTATGAGAAAGAACATTGCATATAATGAACCCAAAATGTACATGTCTAGAAGCACACTCCTGCAAGGCAATATAAACTGTATAGAGGCACGCACCCATTTCCAACAGACACCTGTAGAAAGCAAGCATCAAAAGAATATAATAGGTCAAGTTTCCTACAAGATTAGCAATAAAAGAGAATAAAATAATCATTTGAATGATGGGTATACCCTAGTCTAGCAATATCCTTTTCATTCTCTGAAGTCGATATTCAAGTTCTATACAAGAACAATATTCGCATCCCTCTAATCAAATATACTAGCAAACCCCTCCCCACTCCTCATGGTATGGCGAAGGCAGGGTCAGATACTTGTGATCTACCGTTTCACATGTCAAAAGCATGTATAAGTAAAGCAGAATGACCATTTCTAATATCAATCAATATTCTGAACCCTAATTGAATCCTCCACTGTAAAAAATGAACATGTAACTAAATAAAAATAGAAGAGACTGAACCCGCTCTGTTAAAAGGTTCCCAACTTAACAGTGAACGACATGTGGATATACATCTAAAATGAGTCTATTTTGATACAGAGAGGAAAGTAGATTGACATACCACATTAAGGTTATGCCGACTGCATTGCAAGAGGATGCAGATGTCATTAATTGCCCGATCAACAACAGATTGTTCTGCATTATAGAGTGCAAAAGAGAGTGATGAGCATATAAGGAGGAAGAAGCCTTCTGAATATATACATTTTGCGTTAGAGATCTAAATCATGGCATATTTCTAGCAACTGAGTAAGTTGAACTATACAACAGCACATAAGCATTTTCCATGGAAGAAAAACTTCATAACCAATCACAAGAATAATTCAAAACTGATTCTAGAGTACATAATGTCCAACCATTTCCTATGAAATTAACAGGGAAGTAACTACACTGGAACACCTAGCATTCGTCCAAATTTTTCTTCTGAAAAGAGGATTCGTTGGAACACCAGAGGTCGATCCAGATTTACCTTTAAAAACAGTAGGATGCATGTAATATATGTCTCTTTTTGATCCATGCCTGTTTTCTTGCAGAAGTTGTTGAACTATCACAAGAACTCTCAACAAAACATCTGAAACAAAAACATAGAGAGGAAGTAACCCAGCAAGGTTCTATGATGTTAAGCAGATTGGAGAGCAAAAAAGGCCTTCAAGTTGGTTTGACCAAACAGAAAAGGAAACTGAGAGAGAAACCTTGTACTGCCCCACCCCACTCCACCTTCCCCCCATGGTGCATCCTGTGTAACTTCAAGGAAAGGGAGGCTCATATAGGAAAACAGAAGAACAGAAAAGTCAACTTAACAGGGAAATAGTTCTCCTGGTAATTTTGTCACTTTTCAGGGAGGATAGCAACATTTAATTATCATTCCTACCCTCTTCACTATCATATCATTTCTTGTCCAACTATGTGATGAAGATCAGCAGATAAAATATACAAGTATTATTTACTCTCCCTAGACTCACCAAGCCTACGTGCATGGCATTCCCTCTTCAGGGATATAGCTTCCTTGCCAGTCGACAAACCAGAGCTGCAAGAGCTACATAATTAAACAAAGACCATTAATACTACCACGACATTTGGATGGTCTTTATTAGCCATTCAAACTCGAACTTCAGTAAATTTCATTGTTTTTATAACTCCGTTCAACATAACAATTACCACTAGTACTTATTAGTGTCTCAGTATAGGCAATGGCTTCTATGAACAAATCTCTCAGTATAGACTGTGCTCATTCTTCTTCTGAGCAGGGCACTTAAAATAACCATTCGTTTCTTCTCTACGTTTTACTTTTTGGAAGGGGTTGTGTTGAGGGGGAGCAGGAGCATACCATCTGGAATTCCACAGAATAATCTACCAAGCCCAGTGCTAGCAACATTCTTAAAGCACCGTTTTAAACCTATGTGAATCTTCATCAGTTGCAATTTTCAGTTCAATTACGTCAAGGATAATCTCTTTGGAGGCCTTGTAATATAAAAAGGAACAAAACATCGTTGTGTTTATTGATAGGAAATCAACAGTAATTCAGTGTAATTTTTCGTGTTAGAATTCTAAAATACTGATTGCAATGACATTTCAGACTTCAGCACATTCATTGTTTTCAACTAGATCTTCGAAAAGAAGGAAAAGAAAAAAAAAACATTTCTAATCTTAACTTGAATTGATAATCATATACTCAAGCTACCAAATAAAATCCTCACACACATAGGCGTCTTACTAATTTCCGAAAGTGTCAGTAGAGAAATTTCTGAACCAATCGAGGTAGTGTTTTATTAATTCATAGGAAATCAACAGTTTAATTCAGTGTTAGTTTTCGAGTTGGAATTTTAAAACACTAATTGCAATGAAATTTCAAACTGCAACACACATTCACTGTTTTCAACCAGATCTTCCAATTAGCAGAATGGAACAGATAATGGGAAACACTTCGCTCAGTACAGTAAATTCTGAACCGATCAGTGTAGTTTCATTTATTATTTATAGAAAATCGACAGTTTAATCCAGTGTTAGTTTTCGTATTATTCCAAAACACCAATTGCAATGAAATTTCAAACAGCAGCAAAAACCAATCCACTAAGCTCAACTATGATTGATAATTTCATATATTCAAGCTACCGCTGCTTCTTACCAATTTCCAGAAGTGTCAGTACAGTAATTTCTGAACCGATCGATGTAGATCAACGGTACCCTACCTCGAGCGAGATCCTCAACAATGGAACGAGTAAATCCTGCAAAACAAAATCAAAGTATATATGGCTCAAACGCGAAGACGATTCGTTGAGAATCAATGTATTGAACGCGAGAATCGCAATGAATTTTCAGAAAACAATTGAAGTTTAATGGAAGCGCTATCTACCTTTGATTTTCCTTATGAGTGTTAGTGCCTGCGTGTTTGAACGCTTTCCCTCCATTTTCTCTTCCCTATGCAGGTTCACGTTGTTTGAAAATTGGTAAATCCGAGCTTTATAACTGTGAAGTTCTGCGCGCGCAGGTGTGTTTGGCACCAAGGTTAACATTTTCTATAAAATGTTTTTCAATTTTTTGATATTTTTTATTGGCTTAAATGTTTAAAAAAATATTTTTTCAAGAAAAGATAATTTTTCTACGCACAAGTAAAAGAAATATTTTGCACTACTAACTTTCAACCTCACCACTTACCCCATTCGGAACCGACTTTCAATCCCGACCCTCACTCAATACCTGACTCCCAACCTTAACCTCAACCTCAACCCTAACTTCTGACCTTGACTTGGGATCTAACTTCATGACTCTCATGCCCAATTTCAATCCAAGACTCACCCCAATTTTGATCCAAGACTAGACCCTAACCTCGATTCGAGACCTGACCCTGACTCGAGATCAAGGTCCAATCCTGGCTTGGGATTGGATCTCCGATCTCTGTTCAAGATAAGGGTTGAGATTAGGTCCCAAGTCACCGTTGGATCTTATTTTGGCTGGAGTCGAGTCTGGGTTAAGTTATAAATCGAGGGCAATATCAAGGTTAGGGGTTGGGACCTGAATCGTGGTCAAGATATGTGTTGAGATAGGGGTCTTGGTCCGTGTTAAAGGTGGGGTCAAGGTTCATTTTAAAGGTTGGGGGTTCAAGGGTGGTGTTATAGTATTTGAATAGATTATATATAATAATACTTATGGAGACAATATTTTCTTATTACTAACCAAACACTAAAAATTAAATAAGAAAATCAAATATTTTTCAGAAAATATATTTTGTTTGTCTATAAATATTATTTCAGAAAAGTAAATGATACTTATGGAGTATTTATTATTTTTTCGAAATATTATTTCACTTTATTTAAAAATAGTGTTTGGCCCATAAAAATTTCGGTAAAACTTTAATTTTCTCCTCACCGAATGAAAAAAAAAAAAACGAGGGAAAAGCCAAATGACGACAGCTCTTATAAAGGGAGTGAAGAAGATGAACGTGATCGCAATTGATCGGAAGAAACTGAAGAAGGGGACGCCTGCAAGTTAAAGCTCCAATTGGTGTCAAAGAAGATTGGAGCTCTTTCCAGCAATTTCCTTACAGAAATCAGGTTTAGGTAAGGATCAAACATTTGATTTTTTATGGTAATTCAGATTACTATTTCATTTATTTTTGTGAACTTGCTCCTTCTTTGAAGGTAAAGCTATGAATGCATGCTCGCTGAATTTTTCTAAGAAGCTATTAAATTGCGATTTTGGTGAATCAGCTGGGAAATTCTGCTCATGTGTTGTTGTGAGGTTATGTGTATCATAACTCGTAAGGTGTTATTTCCAGTTTAACGCGAGTCTGTTAGTTAAAATTTAGCTATGACAGAATTCATACAAACAAAAAAAATTGGGGGAATTTGAGATATAGCCGTCAGTATTTCTGGTAGTTTCTTGTCCTTCGATTTCTATTACTATTTGTTGTTTGTTGTTCTGTAGTTATTGTTCAGAATGTTTTGTTATGCTTTCAATTTCGTTTATTCCTTTTCTTAACTGCTTTGGACTGTTTTTTGTTGAGCTGATGGTCTATCGAAAACAGTGATACCTACGACTTACGAGGTAAGGATAAGATCTATGTGTCTACTCTCCTTAGACCCAACTTTGTGGGACTAGACTGGGTATGTTGTTGTTGTTGAGATATAGCGGTAGAGATGGGGAGTTAAGAGTAAGTTAGTCTATTCAACCTCTAGTCACCAGTGTTTGAATTTTGTTATTCATTTAGCAATTTGGTTTGGCTGGATTAGTAATTTTGCTGAGAAAAACTACTTTATCTTTCTTTTATGCCTCTTTTTTCCTTTTGTGATAACCATAGTGTATAGGCCAGCTTGCACACACCTTGGTTAATTCTACGAGGTACTTGCTACCTTCTATTAGCATAGGTTGTGAGATGTAGTTGTTTCTCATTCGATGCGTGTTACATTCCATTATACCAAGCATAGGTGAATTTGTGAGAACATTTGTATCTTCTTGGTTTCAGTTAAAAATCCTTTACTTAAGTTGCCAGATAAAGGAAGGATGTATGTGTGGGATGTTTAGATCTTTACCAAACCAGTTAAAATGCTATCACTTAGTAGAATAATGTATTATTCAGGAAACTGATTGTCTGTGAGCCTGTGACTGTAGGATTTTATAGATTGTTTTCTGTTTAAGTCTCATGCAGAGAATTTGACTAACTTTAAGAGATGCTGAAGAAAAATATTTAGATTCGTTACAGTTCATAATTATTTGGTGTAATTGCCAGAACAAGTTTGTCAATCAAGGACATATATGTTACTATTTCTCTTACTCTGGAATTGGAAACTAGACCTTTTGATTCTCGGAGTGCAGGGCCACTAATCATTTCACAGATATGATTAGCATGTCACTGACACAGTATAGTATAAGGGATGAGAGATATAAAGAAAACAAACTCCGTCACGAGCATCACATAGAAGAAAACTAATATTGCCAAAAAACACTTGATTTTAGTTACTTGACAAGTTAACAACATAATGAAATGTGTTAGGATGTCTCAGCTAAAAACAGGATGAGTCCAACTTTACAGTGACCGCTTGGATTAGATATCTAATTTTTTGTCGTCAGTGCGAACTTTAGGTGTCTGGAATCTGGATGCATCTGATTTTCTGTCTCTCAATGAGTTTTAAGAGAGACTGATCAAGTTCCATGCTTGTGTTCTTAGTTCTTACTGGCCAGAGCTTTCTCAATCATCATGAGAAATTAGTGGTAACATGCGCCTTTTTATGTGAGCTAGCCGTCTAGGTTAAATGGATTCTCTCAGTAACAGCAACCCAAAGATTTATCGTCATTGAACTGGAACTCTATTCATCAATGAGTATAAACCCATGTCAAAATACTCCTATTGATTGTTAACCCGGCTGCGATGGACTTATCCTAGAAAGTTCTTTACTTGGTGCTATTGCATGTGGCACGCGTTAAGGTTCTAGAAGTATCATAGTATAAGAACTAATAATTGACAGTCAAGGTACTATTTGCATATGATAATCATGAAGAAAAACTGTTTTTGTTAGTGTTTTGGTATTCGAAGACTAGTCTCTCTGGCTGAGGGAAATCATTATGATTTACTAAATTAAAGGACTTTTCTTAAGCAGCCACAATTTCTTGCAGGACTTCTCGAGGCTTCCTGGATGACTAATAGGGGAACAACCCAGCCCTTGTTGGATCAACTGCATCAAACCCATCATACGGTTGGTCTTGGGAGAAAAAGATTTCGCCGATCTAAAAGTACTCCTGTGGGCGAAATTACTCCGGTGGAAATTAATGAAATAAAGAACGACCAATCACTTCTACGTTCTAAATTGATTTTGGACAAACTCCACCCTAGTATTAGGAAAGTTATTGTTTACTTGATTATATACTTGGGTATTGGTACCATTTGCTTTTATTTTGTTAGAAGCAAGATCAAGGGAAAGAAAATAGATGGCGTACTTGATTCCCTTTACTTTTGTGTTGTGACAATGACCACGGTTGGATATGGTGATTTGGTTCCTAACAGTGCAACTACTAAACTGCTTGCCTGTGTCTTTGTGTTCTCTGGGATGGCACTTGTTGGACTGGTTCTAAGCAAAGCAGCAGACTACTTAGTGGAGAAGCAAGAAACACTATTAATTAAAGCACTGCATATGGGTTGTAGAGTTGGTCCGAGTGAAATTTTAGAGGAGATTGAAACAAACAAAGTAAGGTACAAGTGTTTCATGGTAGCGGCCTTCCTTATAATTCTCATAATCATTGGGACAGTCGTCTTGACTAGAGTTGAAAAGTTTGATACTGTAGATGCCTTTTATTGTGTCTGTGCTACCATCACAACATTAGGATATGGAGACAAAAGCTTTTCAACCAAAGCAGGGCGCATTTTTTCTATATTTTGGATTTTGACAAGCACTCTTTGTTTGGGTCGATTCTTCCTTTATGTTGCTGAATGGAACACGGAAAAGAGACAGAAGGAGATTGTGAAATGGGTTCTTTCAAGAAGGACGACAAATGTGGATTTGGAGGAAGCTGATCTTGATGATGATGGGGTTGTAGGGTAAGTTCATTTAACTTTAAAGCATGCACCTATAATTAGATTGCAAAGACCCTTCTTGATCCACTTAATTCGAGTATTTACTCTAGTTTTGTACTCTCACCTTGTTCACGTTGGTGTTGTAAACTGCACTCATGCTTGTCGACACATGTCAAATTAACGGAACCATTTAAATATCGACTCTATATTGTTTTTGTTAGCGTCATTACACCACTGTCTTAGCTTTTGATTCTAGCATGTATTATTCTTTTTCTCATTGTAAATCTCAAAGCATATTACAAACTCTAATTCTGGTCTCCTTTTGTTTTTGTGAATTGCAAAGGGCTGCTGAATTTGTTATCTATAAACTTAAGGAGATGGGGAAGATCAACCAACACGACGTCGCAGCTGTATTGAAGGAATTTGAAAGTCTTGACATTGATCAGTCTGGAACTTTGTCAACCGCAGATCTGACACTCGCCCAATCATCTTGAACCGGGAGGTGATTGCTCTAAAACCTATATTGTTATATTAAGCAACCTTTTCCACATATGACTATGAGTCCTTTTGCAACTTCTAGTGTATCAGTAGCATATTAGAAAACGTTCATATTTTTTGAGTTTTTGACACAAGTCATGCAGTAAATCCCACTCAGTTTAGTACTAGGTGAAATTTACACTTCCCAGAATCTCCATGTAGTCTTCTCAACTCCCTCTGTAAACATGTAAATTACTTGTACTTTTGTTTGTAAAAAGTTAGCAAACTTCTTCCCCTGTCAAGGAATGTGATAGGTATCTGAGTTCCAGTACAATTATTGATCCCGAGTTTTCCAACTCGAGATGTAAACATTCCGTGTTTCTTTTAACCATCTAGCGTTTCAAACCAACATTACTAATCCAGATTCGTGTCTCTTTGGGCCCATTTAAGAGGGAAACTCTCTCTACCAGGAATTTTTTTCATTCGCAGTGTTTAAATCCAAGACTTGTGATTAAAGGTGATGGATATCTATCCTATTGCAATCTCTTTGGGATAAGCATTTGTTTGTCCATCTACTTTGAACACTCAAAATTGACCATTTCCCGTGTGAAATGATATGGAATGGTTTGGTTACTTTGGAAATCCCAAACAAAAGAATCTACCCAACTCCAGATGTAACCATTCCTCATTTTGTTCACCATCAAAACTAACTCGACTAATCTAGATTCTCGTTGAGCTTATTTAAGAAAGATACTCTCTCTACTAGGAATTTTTCCATTCTTAATGCTTGATTTTTTCTTCTTTTTTTATTTACCCCTCCCTAGGAGTTTCCCAACTTTTCTCTCCCTTGGTGACTTGAAATCTCGAACCTATAACCTTAATGTTGAAGGTAGACAGTCCAACTGAGCAACCACTTGTCACTTAGAGGTCATTTGGTAGGATGTATAAGAATAGTGTTGAATACAAATATACAATAATACATGTATGAGTTAGGAGAATTTTTATGTATTATTTTATGGATGATATAAGGTTGAATAACTAATATCTACATAAAATATTACATTGATTCCCTCCTAACTGCCCTCTACATTGCTTATACCTGCATAACTCATATCAACTACCAAACGACACTTAGTGTATGAATTTAAAATCTCTAATTTCGGGTTAATGGATCTTATTTATCCTACCATAATCTCATTAAGTATTGATGGATCATCCACTCCAAACACTCAGAAAATATACCAATTTTGGTGTGAAATGATAGGAATTGGTTTGGTTACTTGTGAAATCCCATTATTCGTTTCACTCAAAATTCTCAATCAATCTTCACTATATTGTGATAGGGAATTTTAGGGAGGCCGAAAGTGTATCATTGTGGACCCTAGTCCGACAAGCATTGGTTGAAAGATTATGATGGCCAATAGAAATTTTAAGCAAGGGTTAATTTATGGACCTATAGTCCATATCCTAATAAGTGTGATTGTGGCCCAAACCCATTTTAAATGGAATCCCTTAGGCTCGGTTGATAGAGTGTATTAGAAAAATAATGTATGCATTAGCTTTGTATATTATTAGTATTTTATTTGATACACTTTTCAAGCTATGTATTAATGTTTGCATTAGTTATGCCACTTTATTTGGTATCAAAGTATGTATAACTAACACATGAAAATACTTAGTGTTAGTAATGCAAAAGTTTTTATTACATGCATTAGCATAATTAAAGGCACAATTGCCCTTTAAAACTTTTTTCACATCCTTTACACTATATTTTTATCTTTGTAAACGAATATTTTTTTTTAGAAACTATACCGTGCATGTTATTTTTAGCATAATTAATACAAACATCATTAATACACTATATTCAGCTCTATTCTTATACATCCTACCGAACGATGGTGTTATCATTCAAGTTATGCCTTACATTTATAAATTTTTATAGGTTTTATCTATTTCGAACCATTTCTAAATTGTTTAGTTTCAGATAAATTTTATATGACTATTTTTATCTAAAGTTTATGCATGTACTATTAAAGTTCAACATTTTATGCCTAAATTTTAGGGGGGGGGGGGGG
>JAJOOR010005420.1:0-27653 GCA_036250505.1 Solanum acaule | reverse complement strand
GATCACTCGTTACAAAGATTGAGTGGACAATGCCTGAGCACACAGCTGATCTACTAAGCTGCTGGATCAAACTGGGGGGGGGGGGGGAGGGAGCAAGAGCCAGAAGAAGTGGTGGAAGATGATACCTTCATGTATCTGGTGGGCATATGAAGAGAAAGAAATGGGAGATGCTTTGAAGATAAATCAAAGTCCAACTAGTCTCCCTATTTTTTTCTGGTGTAAACAGAACTGTATAGAGGAAGTAGATGACTTTGTAAATTTCTTAGGAGCTTTGTAAATCAAGATTCTATCTTCTGTTTCTGTAACAATTTTTGGAGGTGGCCAGCATTCCTTAATGCTGAGGAATACAACAGTACCTTATGTAAAAAAAAATGATACATATTGAATCAAAATAGGATGGTTGAAATAAAGAAGAGCTGTCAGGGTGTTACCTCATTGAAGAATTCCTACCAAAGTGAAAGAAAGATTTTATAGAATAATTGTAAGACCAATAATTTGTGAGAGTTGGGCCAGTAAAATCCAACACATCCACAAGATGAGTATCACAAAATATGTGGATGTTGAGATGGATGTGTGTTCATACAAGATTGGAAATGATCACATTCGCAATAGGTGCAAGTAACACACATTGAGGATAAAATGAGAGAAGATTGCTTGAGATGGTTTGTACATGTAATGTGCTGACCTGCAGATGTACCAATTCGTAGGTGTGATACCATGGTGAACGAATGTATTAAAAGGGGACGAGGTATAGATCTCTTGGAAACCATACAGACATAAGGAAAGATAAGGCATATAGAAGAATAAGATCTATAGATGCGAAACCAAATAGTTGGGAATATGTTTCAGTCATGTTAGTATGTTTACCTTAGGTCTTATGCTTTTCAGTAGTCTTTGGGCCCTAGTAGACATTTTTATGCCAGTAGAAAACTAAGAGAATTTCTGGTGCTTTTATTTTTATTAGTAATTTTAATTGGAAAAACAATGTCAATGAGAAATTCCTATAACCAAACCCAACTTGTTTCGGAAGGCACAACTGTTGTTGCATTCATTGTCAAATTCTCTATGTCCTATTCTTTTTTGTTATCTCAACATCATGCCGAGTTTCATAGAAGGAAATTATTTGTCTATGTTTTCTAGTACCTTTCACTCTTTTGCTAGAGAAAACGTAACATGGGAGTACTACTATTATTTAAGAGGATCAAATTCTTGATAAGCATAACTTTATCTCAATTTTCAAGATAACTTTTTTATAAAAGATAAATGATTCTCTGTCAATTCTAAGACCAGCTTCTATTAAACTACAATGGAATTTCAACTCTCATCTCAATGACTATAGCAGTTGAAGAGAAAACATAGATTGACACGAAGGGAGTAACCTTCGTATATTTTTAAATCTGAAATGTTTTGTTTATGTACTTCCTAACCCATTAATAACTGTAGATATTTTTTCTCAAATGGAATAGGAATCAATGTTCAAAACAAGCCTAAACATTAGGAAGGTTGATCATACTTGGAACTGCATAATTATTTCAGGGTAAGAGGAGAATTTTGCACCTTTCAATTGCAAAAATAAAGATAGATAATAAAGCCAAAATGCTTGGTATAAATGAATTACCTTACAATTGCCCCAAGAATAAGTGGTACTGTGTCAATTTGAATAGTGCGACGACAACCAAGTTTATCAACAAGGGAACCACAGGCTACGCTTCCTATGAATGCACCACCAATAGATATGCTTACCACAAGTCCTTCAAGAAATGAATTTCCCTCAAACCCAAGCTCTTTGGCAATCGACACTATAGGGCCATTCATTACTCTACAGTATACAGCAAAAACTGAAAATTAGTTGCAAAAGCCTAGAAAGCATACAAATTACTTCAGAAGATTTCCGGCTACCATGGAAACAAATGCTAAAGTTTTTACGACTTCATTCACTATATAAGTTGCAATGATCAATAGTCGAAGTTTGTTTAGTAAAAAAAACATTCAAGAGCCCACACCAGATGCTTTTTTCAGCGATAATGATACAGTATGCAAATGTAAACATCATATTTGAACTTCACCATAAGAAATTCGTTCAAATTAGTTCAAGCCTAAGCAATATGTTCAAGAGCAAAAGTGTTTTTGTTGGTACTCCGCCATTTCAATTTGTTTGGATCTTGTGGTCTTACACCAAAGACATGCAGAACAAAGGCAAACCTAGAATTTCATCTTTATGGGTTCTGAATTTTACAATGACCATTTGAAGTGATAATAACTAGGCTCTAAATTTATTATTTGTACATATATAACAAATTTATTAACACAAACCAAACCCGCATGCGGGCTACTAGCCTCCGTCCCTATATAAAATGTACCAAAATACCATTTAAACTCGTGATCTTAAACATGACAAGTGGAAAATTAGAACTAAAGACCTGTCAAAAAAAAGGAAAACAATCTATTTTAAAACGAACTAATCAAGAAAGTAAAACAAACAATATGAAACAAAGCAAGTATTTTTTTAATAAGGAATAAGAAGAACTATTATAATTACCCAATGTGATAACCAAATAGGAAATTGGCCATTGAAGCAATCAAAACATGAGGAAAGGCAGGTAACCACCCCAAATCCCCTCCATCATCAGCAACAATAACCTTTTCTTGTAACAATTCATCTTCATCATCTGAAGAAAAAAAACTGAACTTTTTATCAATTCAATATTGAAAAAAGAAACCCAACTAGAACATAAAAACAAAAGAGTGAATAAGACCTCCAATCTCAGATTTTACTTCTGGGGGTTTCTGTTTGCTGCTAGCAGAAACTTTCACCTCTCTGGAAACTGAAAAAGAGGTTGAATGGGGAAAAGGGCATTGTTTATTTCTTCTTAAATGGTTAAAATAGTGATGTTTTCGATCAAATTTGGTCGTGGAGAAGCATTGAAGTGGGTGAATTGCTAGTGCTTGCTGCATTGTATGAAGCTTCTTGTTGTTGCATTGTGGCAAAACCAGAGAGTTGAATTAATCACTGAAAAAAATCTTACGGGTCTGGTGGCACTAACGGGTTTGAATTCGGGTCAAGTGAACCGATAGTGATTTAACGACAGAGACGAATTTCGTCATTTATTTATTTTGCTTTTAAGTGATGTAGCCGCTTTGAAATTAACTTTAACATAGTACTTACTATTTAGATAGGTGTGTGGATCAAAATGATTTCGACAGATGGATCGAAGATAGTCTAAGAACAAGTCAATACAATTTTAAGAAATTTGGCATATCAATATTAATTTTTGAGACATATATAAGATATATGGCTCGTTAAAATTATATATAATCAAAGCGCGTGAAAATAAATGTAAGATATATAAGCATAAAATTTAGTTATCTCATTCATTAGTTGGACCAAAAATATCAAAATGAATTAATTGCAATGAAATTCAGCTATCACATTTCTAACAAAAACAATTTTCACATGTTGAAATTTTAATTTTTGATAATGATCCCAAATATTCTCTTTGTCAATTTATTTATTCGATTTTGCTCTATATAATCTAATCTTACATGTCATGTAATATTATTAATATCATTATTGCTAAAATAGTACGTTACTACACAACCGTCAGCGTAATGATCATGAAATAAAGATTACAATTTAAAATAATACTCCATATTTGTTCTTATTCAACCAATTTAAAATAGGAATAATGGAGAAATAAAAATGACCATCTATGCCATTCAATGTGATGCTATATGGCACAATTCGTCTAGCCTATACAAACCAGCCTTCTTAGTAAATTATCTACACCAAAATATTATTTTTCAATTCTTTTTTTACATATGGTAAATTTTAATTGCGCAATCTTCAAACTTTTAGCTATCAGTGTAAGTATTTGGGAGTGTTGTTTGAACTTTGAAGAGCGATCAATTTTAATGATTTATATTATTATCGAATTGCAATTGCTTTTAAGATAATGATTTTTTACGACATAATTTTTATTCTGATAAATTTGTTATAGTACTATTTTATTTTATTTCTGTTAAGTATCAATATTGAATTACTTTTCCAACAATATCAAATAAGAGTCAAATACATAGAAAGATCATCTTCTCACATCACTATTTTTAAATACTCGTCTTTCAGGAGTTCTTTTATTTAACTTAATAAGAACAAATAGCTGCATTATTTTTTAATTTCAATCAACGAAAAATCCTAAACGAGAAATTTTTAAAAATATCATATTAATAGTGTCTAAAACTCAAACGAGTGATAGATAGAGAATAATTTTTGATACATTTATTTTATAGCAACACAACAAACCAAAATTCTCAAATAATGTTTTCAAGAAAGAAAATCATTACTAGGTGCTCTAATACCAATATTAAAATATATCACGAAGCAAGAACAATCAATTGTATATTTTGCAATAAAAATCAGTAAACTCACCACCAAAAACATTTCTCAAAGTCAACTTCGTCTCTCTTAAAAATATAATTTTGTTCACAAACTAAACATTCTTTTATCTGTGCTCTTTTTGGAAGATTTTGTAAGAACTTTCTTTGCTACCATGTTACATTAAAAAAAAGTAAAATTATATTTTTTTTACAAGGAGAAAATAGTAATCGAAAGTTTTCTTCTATTTCACACGTACAAAGTTGTGCGAGGGTTATACTTATTAATGACTTGTTGCAAGCTAATCTCTTAAAAAACACATTAGAACGAATCTATCCATATGAACGACTCACGACTTAAGTTCAATATCGAATAAATAGATGGAGATCAAATGATAACAACATTATTTATGGACAAATAAGCCTAAAAAAACACTTGGAGTTAGTAGTGTAGCATGCATGTTAGGCAAATTAGACTAGACAATAGTCAAACACATACTCCATTTTTTCCTCCTTGAAAAAAACAGATTACTCTATGTCCCCTCGATTTACGGTGGACATCTTCTTCTAATTTTCTCCCAAAGCTTCACTATTTTTGTCTTCTTACCATTTTAAAATCACTGGTCTTTTTCAACTTCTAACATTTTTTCTTATTTTACTTCCTGTCCTTCAATTTCAATTATGTGTCTGTTGTTTGGATTTTGAGAGTCAAATAATGTAATTTTAATTGTAAATTTGAATATGTAAACTTTATATTTTTTATAAAATAAAATTTACATATATAAAAATTACACAAAAAATACTACAAGTCATAATGATTGATAATTTAAAATATTTTATGAATTACGATCACAGAAATACTCCATCCGTCTCAAAATAAGTGTTACTTTAACAAACAAAAAAATATCCCCGAAATAAGTGTTACTTTAGAGTAACTTTTTTTAAAAAAATAATTATTAGTACTTCTTTTTAATAGTGTTCAACTCTCAAGAACATCTCATGATAACTATGAATAATTTAGTACTCATTTTTCTTAATGAACATGAAATGACTAGAGTACTTATTTGAATTACGAATTTCAAAAGGTACCATATAAATTGAGACGAAAAAAATGAGTAATAAAATATACCAAATTTGCTGAGATGCTTGCCAGTCAGGGAAAGGAAAGAGAATTCATAATTTCATTGGTCGGAAAATTATATATAACGCAACAATAAATTTTTATATATATATATATATATATATATTATACATAAGCTGTAACTTTTTTGACGTGAGAATTTTTTCTAGTATAATGCTAGGAAAAGGAGTCCGAAGTCAAAAGGACAAAAAAGTTGAGCAAAATTTTTAGAAGGACAATAAAAATTGAGGATCAAATCAAAAGGACAACATTCAAATGGAAGGGTGGGCATGAGCCTTGCAAGCAGCATGCATGCGCCGTCTTATAAGACATATGTCAGTGTGTGCCTTCCAACCAACGATTTAACGACGTTCATTCTTCCATGCAAATATTTCCCTTTATGTTGTAATTGATCCTTAATTTTTATTACCCTTTTAAAAAAAATTACTCAATTTTTTTACTCTTTTGACTCCGAACTTCCCGAAAAAGGTTCAAAAGGCTCTTCACATTACAGGCTCAAATTTTAATTATAATATTAAAAATATTATACTACCGCACTGTGTACTACTTTAGCTGCAAACCCTTTTTAATTTTTTAATTTTTAATTTTATTTAATAAAAGGTCTTTAGCTGCAAACCGAAAAAAGAAACATGGCTTCTTTTTTTCTTTTATATTTGAGAAGCGTGGTTTTAATATTAAGCATCCCCAATCATTCTTATTAATTATTATTATAAAATAAATAAATGTACCTTTTCTTTTTTGGCTTGTTAAAGAAAAAGGAATACACGTATTCTAGTTTTTATATTTGAGAAGCGTGCATTTAATATTAAGCATCCTCAATCATTCTTATTAATTATTATTATAATAATAATAAAATAAATAAATTTACCTTTTCTTTTTTGGCTTGTTAAAGAAAAAGGAATACAAGCATTATAGTTTTTATATTTGAGAAGCGTGAATTTAATATTAAGCATCCTCAATCATTCTTATTAATTATTATTATTATAATAATAAAATAAATAATTTTACCTTTTCTTTTTTGGCTAGTTAAAGAAAAAGGAATACAAGCATTATAGTTTTTATATTTGAGAAACGTGCATTTAATATTATGCATCCCCAATCATTCTTATTAATTATTATTATAATAATAGTAAAATAAATAAATGTACCTTTTCTTTTTTGGCTTGTTAAAGAAAAAGGATTACATGTATTATAGTTTTTAAATTTGAAATAAAAGAATTTGGTCTCTCATCATTGGTCTGCCGGAGTAGCACACGTCTTAATTTCAGATTAAGGTGTGTTATGTAGGACGAAAAATATTTTCCATAAAAATAGGTGAATTTTTAAACTTATTTTCTTATATAAGATATTTAAGTAAAAAATATTATCATTTTAAAAGTATTTATATATAATTTAGACAAATACTATGAGAGTTGGTGGAACCAGTGTTGATTACCGCTTCGACCGAATACATTAACTTTGATTCCTATTCTGAATTTGTAGTAAGAAATTTACTAAATATATAAAAAAGATGTTAATTTAGGACACTATAATTTAAAAAAATTAAAATTTTAAATCTATAAACTTTGAACTCTATCTCCAAATCCATTATCTATAAATCTCAAATTCTGAATTACGGGGTTAAATTTGTTTTAACTAAGGGAACATGAAAAAAGTGGATTTTTTCCCTCTAACTAAAAATTATTTTAAAAGGAGCTTAATTTTTTTTTTGTTCTCGTGTTATCATTTGGTCTGCTAGAATAACATATGTGTCATGGCCTAATTAACTTAAGACAGTTACGCCATAATGTTAGTAACTACCAAATCTCTAATTGATAATTATTGCAATCAAAACTTTATCTTATTTTCCTTTGTATCGAAGTAGGTCCACCATTCTTGTATAGTTTTGACCAAAGAGTCCAATTTTGTAAAAGTATATTTTCTAATGTGGTTTCAATTACCAAATCTTCGTCCTAATTATCGGAAGACACGTTCTTTTCTCCTTGTCTAAGGTTGACTAACAAATAAAAATAATAATATTGTATTTATTTGTGTTTTAATCTTAGTTTATATCGTACAATACTACTATTTAAATATGGGGTATGAATTTAGGATGAAGTGACTTATGTTATAAAAAATACAAGGAAACAGTTCAAAAAATAGATTAAAATATCGTGTCATAATTATTTGGGTACTGTATATGCATGATTCTAAACGTTTATAATATTATTTTAGTTTAATTAATTTAATCCATACAATTTTAGTTGGTTGTTGAAGAGAAAGAACAACTGCTAATTCAAGATTTTCATTAAGGATACTTAAATTAGGTTTTTTTTTCTTTAACCCTCCCTAGGAGCTTTTACCCCTTTTGCTCCCTTGGTGACTCGAACTCTCAACCTTCGGTTTGGAAGTGAGGAGTGCTTATCATCCAAGCAACTCCCTCTCGTTGGGTACTTAAATTAGGTCAACATCTAGTCTTGTGTAATTTTTTATCAAGTAAGTCCGGGTGAACATTTTAGCCCCTATGATATTCGCCTTGCTAAATTAGTATAAATACCACTTGTGAAATTTATTTTTCTCAATTCAATCGGACATAAAAAAAATTAAAAAAATTCTCTTAATTTTACTTGATGATGGATTTAATTCGCTCATAAGAAGATATTTATTTTTGGGAATATAAGTGATAGTAATATCTTTTAAGAGCAGCATTTATATTACATAATAATTGACGACATGCAAAGTTGTCAATTTATTTAAATCAGAAGATTGTCTTCCGATTCCTAAAAATGAGTGGAAATTTCTACATAATTTCCGCATGGGTTGCATGCCAATAAATAATATATACTTTCTCCTTTCAATTTATTTAATACTCTGTCTGTCCCTAATTACTTGTCAACTTTTGAATTGACACATCTATTAAGAAATCAATTAATGACATAGTGAGTTTACCAGTTAACCCATATTAATTATGAAGTAGATGAAAAGTTCTGTATTTTTCAAAGTAATTAGTCATTTAATTGAGGGTATAATAGGTAAAAAAATTGTCCTTTCTTGCTTTGTCAAAATGGACAAATAATTTGGAACAACTATAAAAGGAAAAGTGGACAAGTAATTAGGAACAGAGGGAGTATACTTTACCTTTTAGTTCAAAATATAAAATTAAAGAGTATTTTAATATATTCGACATATTTTTAAGTTAAGATCACAAAATTTAATAATCTTCCTTTATTTTTTTAAATTTTATGTCAAGTTAAAATATATCAAAAAAATTGAAACAGAAAAAAAAGTAGTATATAAATACTCTATCGTACTAATATTGTGTCGGCAGCAGTCAACTTTAATTATTCCAAGCGGGGACTACAACTAAAAAATTTCTAACGAGTAACATTTGGCAGTAGATTTTCACTTTGTTGACAAAAAGGCCAAGTACATATAACATTATTGTTCCACATTCGTGTATTTTGCTTGCACACATATATAGAATGTTTCACCGATAAGGATTAGGATAGAGTGGTAAGTATTCTTTTATTTTTACCCAGAGGTTTCACATTCAAGTCTTCTTGAATACGGAATTGTTTTTGTTAGGAAGCGTTTTACTCTCTCAATGTGAAACTTTCGGGCGCAAATTCAAATTTAATCAGACTTCTGGCTCCAATTCGGATATCAGACACAAATCTTAAATTGAATTTACCTAATAGTAACTAATATCAAAACCAATGATTAAATAAAATAAAAATGTATAATTATTGAAAAAATGTCATAAGACTCGATTTACCACCTTTATATATAACAAAAATAAATATATATTATTTCATGCAAAATGTGAATTCTAACTAACCGACCGCTTTGTGTGTATAACTTCAACTCATTCTAAAAAGTAAAATGGATGAATTTTCTTCTCTAGTTTTAATCACGTAACCTAAACTTGTTTGGCATTTTTCCTTTTTGAACCAACACCTACGCAGTAGTACAAGGAGATTGCACTACTACTTTAATAAGAATAATGACAGTGGAATGAGGTCTTAGCCCAAAATCAGGGACACGAATCACGTTGAGAATAAAGTTAAAGGTGGCTATATATATACTCCTATTCCATTCTATTCTTTCTGTTTCAATTTATTTTTCTATAGTTTTAACTTGACATCGTTTAAAAAGTAAATCAGACTTCTCACTCCTACGGATTTAAATTAAAAATATATAGAATGTACTGTAATACTTCTCAATCTTATGAGGCTAAACATTTTATTTTATCACAATTCAAAAGTCGAGGTCATAATGACACGCACCCCGAGAACTCCCAAAAAGATGTGTAAGTCGAAAGAAATATACATACGAGACTCTCAAAGGGAAGTCAAACCACAAACAATAGAAAAACAACAAAGAATATCCCCAAAGCCTGATAGCACAAGTATAAATAACATCTAATACATTTCTAGAATCTAAATACATTTCTAAGTCTTCGAAAAGAAAGTTAAAGACTTCAAAAGAATTGATGGAGACTAATGATGATTCGAAAAACAGGATCTCACCACAACTCTGAAAGAGAGAACTCCGCTGAATCTCATCAACTGATACGGGGCTCATCCTAACTAAGATCTGTATCAAAGAATAACAAAATAGGGGTGAATACAATTCACATGTACTCAGTTGATACAAGTTGATATTCAAGAATTATCAAAAAGACATTATTTTCGAAACGGACTAAAAATAAAGAGTGACATGTAGATCATAAACGTAGAAAACTAAAATATGGGGATAATAAATATTGTAGCTTCCATTTTCAAAACCAACAAATTCAAGTAACAAACCGTTACAATTTTATAATTTTAACCATACCCCCCCCCCCTCCCCCACCCAACCCTCACAATCCCCAACAAGAATTTTCGTTTCACTTAAAGGAAAGTGACATACTAGACTACACACACATCTACATGTTCCCCCCACTAGACTAAAAACAGAGCAAAACAGAGCACACTTTTGCTCATTAACTTCTCCTTTTTCTTCAAGTTTTAGGAGTGACAGTAGAAGGAGAAAGAAAGAAAGAAAGAAAAAAAAATCAATTTCCATCATGAAGAGTTTTTTTTTGCACCATTTTTCTCTTCTTCTTTCACTCTCCACCATTTTTTCTTCTTCTGCTATAGCTTTTGATTATGCAGATGCTCTTTCCAAGAGTCTCCTTTACTTTGAAGCTCAAAGGTCCGGTCGATTACCTTACAATCAACGTGTCACTTGGCGCGACCATTCTGGTTTAACTGATGGTTTAGAAGAAGGAGTAAGAATAAACATTTGATCTTGACATAAACTTGATGTGATTTGGAGAAATTAATGATTTTTTATATTTGAAATTAACAATGTAGGTGGATTTAGTTGGAGGTTACTACGATGCTGGTGACCATGTGAAATTTGGTCTACCAATGGCATTTACAGTAACAATGTTGTCATGGAGTGTTATTGAATATGGTGAAGAGATTTCTTATGTAGGAGAAATTGAACATGCTTTTGAAGCTATCAAATGGGGTACTGATTATTTCATCAAAGCACATACTAGTCCAAATGTATTATGGGCTGAGGTATTAAATTAAACACAATTTATACCTAAACATATTAATTTTTTTTTTTTTGGGATGAAATTAAAAATTTGTGATTTTTAGGTTGGAGATGGAGATACTGATCATTACTGTTGGCAACGTCCGGAGGACATGACAACTTCTCGTCGATCATTTAAGATCGACGAGAATAACCCCGGCTCTGACTTAGCCGGGGAGACAGCTGCCGCAATGGCAGCTGCTTCTATTGTGTTTAGGAAAAGTAATCCGCATTACTCTCACTTACTATTGCACCATGCCCAACAGGTAATATTATTATTGATTAATGAATTTAAGTTATATACATCGACACATTAATTAATGAACATGGGTGCAGTTGTTTGAGTTTGGTGACAAGTACAGAGGAAAATATGACAAAAGTGTGGGAGTAGTGAAAAACTATTATGCATCAGTGAGTGGGTACGAAGATGAGTTGTTGTGGGCAGCATTATGGCTATACAAAGCCACCGACAAAGAAGATTATTTGGAGTATGTAATTAACAAGGCAAATTCATTTGGAGGTATTGGTTGGGCTATTACTGAGTTCAGTTGGGATGTTAAATTTGCTGGTCTACAAATTATTGCTTCCAAGGTAACCGACACTAACTGTTCTGTTCGAACTTTTCATAAATATTATTATCGTGCGTTCGTGTCGAGGCATGATGAAATATTGTTTTCAACTTTTTGCACTAGACTAGAGTTCATTTTCAAATGTTTGAATTTGTTGGGCCAGCATGTTTTGTGTACTGCATTAGCTTCCAATATTTCAATTTCAAAATCTTATAAAACGTGTATTCTATAAAGAAAATGTAAAAGAGAATGTATACACTTTTTAAAGTAAAAGAGTGATTGTGTCAAATCTCACTTGGTTGCGTTTTGTTAGGAGTCAAATGTGGAATAATACTTTTACTTCTAGGTGGGATATGCTTTTTAACTTTATGGAAAACCAATTAATGTGTGTAGTAATAAAGTTTTTTTCCCCACATGGTTGGTGTTTGATATTCATATTGAAATTCGACTAAATTTGGAATTGCGCTAGAAAATCTCATCTTGGGGGTAAAACGCTTCCTAACAAAGTAGCGACTTGTATCCAAAATCTTTGATTAAAGATGAAGGAGTATTTATTACTCCGCCACAATCATTGTTGATATGTAGTATTAATTAAAGTTGATAGAAAGCTCTGTGAAGTGAGCGCAAATTAAGGTATCATAATAAATGAAGGACTAAATATATGTGGTGGATAAAGACAATAGATAGGGGCCTTGGAGAACAATGTCACATGCATATTCATAGGTCATTTGACAGTACCTTTAATGTAGGGATCTTCAAATCAAATGGTTAAAGCAAAAATAGGAAAAAGAAGAAAAAGTGGATGAATTACCTCATATTTGTTCTAGCTACTCCAAACTCTAATTTAATTTCTTTATTGAGTCGATTTGGGGAGAACAATAGCGAAGCTCAGATGGTAAGGCAAATGCGCGATAAGTATAGCAAGTTGTATAAGTGAGCTAGTGTTACAAGACACTAATTATGAATATTGAGAACAAAAAGTAGAGAAATAGGAAGAACTTTTTGTGAAATAGTAATATGTATTAGTGATATAAAATAAAATTGTAATCATAATTGGACTAAAACTCTAATTATGATACTTTGTCAGTTCTAATTTATGTGCTTTCTTTTTTAGTCCATCCTTAACAAAAGTCAACTTTTCATAATTGGAGATAATTTAACATTAAAATTCCTCTTTTCATCACTAATGAAATGGTCAAGGAAAAAAAATTGGTCAAAGAGTATTTAAGACCATATATTTCAATATTCTTTCTTTTTAAACTTTGTGTTAAGTTAAATATTGTCACATAAATTTGAACGGAGATAATATTTACGATAATTGGGCTTAAAGTATTTTAATTTTTTTTTCTTGCATATGATATGATGTAATATTTGTGGTGAAAACACTGCTGGTTTGAGTTCCCACAACATTGAATTTCCATCTACCCAGCTTGAAAATTTTGAAAAATTATAAACAGATTTGCCCCACTTTGTCTCCACTTCCTGAAGATTCCTACTACTAAATAAATATTGCATATATCTTTATATTTGATGTAATAAAAATAATAAAGCACAAAGTATTTTTATACCTTCAAAATTTAATAGAACACTCTTTTTTAGCATGATAAAAATCCCCATCCCTTCAAAAAATGGAATTATGGACATAACTAATAAATTGATTTGACAACCCACTGACTAGCAGCACATGACCCATACTTGACAATATTTTGATAGTATTTTTTTCTTACTTATTTGAGACTTGAAATGTAATTATATAAAATTGTCAATGCAGATACTACAGGAGAAAAAGCACAACAAACACATCCACATACAAGAACAATATCGTTCGAAAGCCGAACACTACATTTGTTCATGTCTCAACAAAAACAACGGTACCACCAACGTCGATCGTACCCCAGGCGGACTACTATACGTCCGTCAATGGAACAACATGCAATACGTATCGACCGCTGCCTTCCTCCTCACATTCTACTCAGATTTCCTTAAAAATTTCGACCAAAAAATCGTCTGTCATGGAGGAATAGTTGATCATGAAGAACTATTCAATTTTGCTAAATCCCAAGTGGACTACATCTTGGGCTCAAACCCAAAAAACATGAGTTATCTTGTGGGGTTTGGCCCAAATTATCCAAAAAGAGTACACCATAGAGGGGCCTCAATTGTGTCTTATAGAGAGAACAAGGGCTTTATTGGATGTACACAAGGGTATGATTATTGGTACAACAAAAATGGGCCAAACCCAAATGTTTTAATTGGGGCAATTGTTGGTGGGCCTAATAATCAAGATGAGTTTAATGATGACAGAGCAAATTATGTGCAAACAGAGGCTTGTACATATAATACAGCACCTCTTGTGGGTATTTTTGCTAAGTTGAATTATTTGAGTCCACCATTAATTGCATCTTTCTAATAAAAAAAAAGTATTACACAAAAATAATACAGTTATAGAATATGTTTACTTATCTTTCTTTTTTTTTTGAATTATTTGTGTTTTTTTTTTTTTTTTTAGGGTTTTCTTATGGTGGCTAAATTTGGCAACAGCCTCCATATGATATCACACCTTGTGTAATGTAAACCCCAATTGTGCATATGTGAAAATGCAAGTAAGAGACTTATGTATTAAATCCATGCATTTTTTTCATCTTGTTTATTTCAATACTAAAAATGGCCTTAAATATCCTTAAACTATTGAGTTTGATACAAAATTTAACTTTTTGGCTCTAAACTGACCCCCCGATGTCAGCATATTGACCTTAAAATACCTTTATTTTTGACGGTCACATTTAAAAATATAATTAAAGGTTTCGTTTATTACGTGAGATGATTTTATTAGTGTGATTTATAATTAACCCAGGCTAGTTAAATCTTAATCCAAAGTCGGATCCACCTAATAACCCAATACCCGCCCAGCTTAAAAACCCATTAAACTAAAGGGAAAAACACTAAAGAGTTTCTTTTTTTTAGGAAGATTGAATAAAACCTACACAAGCAATCAAATGGTAATTTTTATGGTAATTTTACACTGATTTCATCTCATGATTCCATATTCTTCAAAAACCATGATATAGAATTATATGGTAATTCCATATCATGTGTTGACACCCAATTTTGGCCTAACATTATCAAAATTCGTAACTTTTAAGTTTTATTTATTTAATAATTCAAGATAATTTTTTTTTATAATTTTAAATTAGTTTATCGATAACTATTCTTACTTATCAAAAAAGAGAATTTTTTATCAGTTAATTTTAAAATTGCATTTTTATATGTCATTAGTTACGTTCAGTATATTTTTTTAATTTATTTTAGTTGTTACATTTGTTAATATTGATATTTTGCATAATTTAAAAATTCATTCAAATACGGATATTTGATTTAACCAACAACTTTGGGTCATAACCTCAAGCCCACAATTTGAGCCCATTATAAAATTATTTTCCTATATAAGTTTGGATTAGGTTAAAAAATGAGGGGTGGAAATATTTTTCAAGATTGGATAGGGTGTAAACCCTAAGAATTCTTTGCTCTCATATTCTCGAACCGTCGCCAACCCCAGACGATTTTTTTTATCGGAACAAAGCAGCAACCAGCTTACCCTTCTTCTCCCCCCTTCTTGTTCCTTTGCCCTCGTTTTCCAGCAACCAAACAACGACCAACTACAACCATCCAAACACTGCCTCACGTTACCAGACCCAACCCTAAAACCCCATCCTCATTTTCCCCTTGTTCGCTGCACTAACAGCTCCGGTGAGGAGTTTCAAGGCTCCGATGAGCCGGAGAAAAAATAAAAGCCTGCCAGTCCTTTTCCCTTCCCCTTTTCCATTTTTTGATCTTTTGTTGTTTTGCAGGTATTCAGCGAGGTCCCAAACTCCAGCGAAACCACAACCCACAACGAATCCATCACCAAAAAATGGCACAATCAGAGAAGCCAATGAGCATTAGCTCCGGCGAAATTCCAACGAGCTTGAAGCTCAGGCGAGACTTCGACAACCAGTCACCAACAAGCTTCATCGATACGTATTTTCTGTCAAAATTTTATCATCTACTGTGTGATGTTTGTTTGGTTATGCTTGTTCTGCATTTAGATTGATCTTTATGATTATTTTATTTAATCTTTTTGGATGTTGTATTTGTGTTTTCCCAATTCTTAGATCTGTTTTTGTATTGCATTATTTTATTTGTTTTTGGGTTGTCTTTCATGATTTTATTATAATTGTTATCACTATTTATTGTTGTTATTATGGGTCTGTTTCTGTTTTATATTATTATTATTATTGTTATGTTTGTTTACAGATTATACGTTATTTAGTCACATTTAGAATGAACGTATTTTAGTTTAATTATATTTTGTTATTTGGTTATAATGGTTGTTGCATTCATTTTGTGGGTTACTTTACATTAATTTGACACTAGTTATGATGATTTCTCTTTCTTTAGTTATTTTTCATGTTGAATTTTATTGTATTTGTTTTATTTTGTAGATGTTAAAAGTTTTTTTTTTCCAGTAAGGTATTCTGCTTCATGAGCACGTGTTTTATATATTATTATTATCATTGCTAGTTTGTTGATATTTCACTTTCTTTATTGTTGATGTTGCCCACTTCCTTCGCAAAGTTTACTTTTTATTATTTTGTTCTAATTTAATCAATATTACATACCATGTTAAATGGTCGATGAAGAAATTACCGTCGATTTTCCAAGGCCTCCCATGTATAAAAGACGGAAATTTAGTTTAAGTTCATATATTTTATATATTAAAATGGCCGATGAAGAAATTACCTTCGATTTCCAAGGCCTCGCATGTATAAAAGATGGATTTTTATTTTAAGTTATTATGTATTTCATTTATTTTTATTCGTATTTATTTATCACTAACACTTTTATTAAGTGTCTTTACAGGTACCCCGAAGTCGCTTTTCATCGAAGTCATTCGAATAAAGTTCGAATACTATATTCATTATTATGTATATTTTTAATGATAGACAAATATTAGGTCGTTTCTCATATTATTTGTTTACTTTATTACTTGTGTATATTGCATATTTGTTATATTTGTATGCTATTTTATCTCCTCCTCAATTTGAAAAAAATGAATTCAGTCGGGATCCACAGTTGTGGATTTCGAAGGATGCCTAACACCTTTCATTTGAAATAACTTGAACCCTTTACCTAGAATCATGGTTTCGTAGATCACTTAATGATTTCCTAATTTTTTCCTAAAATTAGGTGGTGACTCCTTTAAAATTTGTTTATTCTTAAAATTCTTTCAAAATTCAATGAACTGATTATTTTTCGTGTCACCGCGCCATTTCTCCCTATTTGAATAGAGCAGGGATGTAAACAGAATGACGATTCTGCTGGGGACATAGATGTTCTAACCAATATGAATTCATTTTTTCAAATTGAGGAACATTTTCTTTTATTGTGTTATACCTTGTATTTTGTATATTTTGTTGATTATTTGTATATTGTACTTGTTTATTCATTATTCATTTTATTCTTTGTATGTTATCATTGCATTCATGGCATTTTCCAACTTGTATGTATAGTATATAAATGACGATTTCTACAAAATTACAGCCGGACTTTTTATACTCTACCATTTTCTGAAATGATCGGAAATTTTTTGGTACGTCATGCGTCCAATGGTTGTTGTGAGTTCTAGCCTAAGTTGTCCGCTTGGATTCCCGGTCTTCAAAAGCCACTCTTAGTCAATTAGCGTAAAGCGAAACCAAATCCCGAATTAGGCGTGTTGGGCCCATTAGAAGCCTACATTGTGTCTATTTGGCTCATTGGTCAATAAAAGACAATCATACTTATGTGTTTAAGTTTTGAAGAATGTATACGATATTTGTCAAATCATTGTCACTCGGGGTTGGCGGTTTATTTTAATAGATACTCTAGTCGAAGAAGGATTTCACAAGTTAACATTTCATCCAAAATTTGTTGGCATTCGGAGATGACAAGTGATTCAAGAAGTAAAGACCTTCTAAAAGGCTTAGTTTAGGATTGTACCCCTGCGTGTGATTGATTATTTGTATTCTTTTTTTTTCCTTATTTTATAATCCTATTTGAATTATTTATAAAATTTGTACTAAGTGTTTGAAGAACAATGGAATGTTGTCAAATGACGTAATACATCTTTCAAATCGATAGGCCTACCTTTGGCACAAAAGGGTCACATAAGTATATAGGACGCGTAATAATTATTTATATGTTATGTGATATAATTGAGTTTGGTTTCAATCAAAGTAGTGCTTATGTGTTTAATTATTTTTTTTTGTTATATTTTGCATTATTCATTATGAATACTAATTAATACTTTTATCTTTTGAGTTTATCTTCTTTATAAGCGAGAGGTTGATCTATGTCAGAAATTAAAAGTCATTGTTCGTCCAACGTTGCAAGGGACAAGAGGATTTGCGAAGTTCGAGTGTTTATATTTCACAAGACATTAATATCAAGTCAAAAGATAAATCAGGGGAGTATTTGACTATGATGTCGCACTCATTTATTTTTTATTATTTTGCATGCTGGTCCTGCTCTCACACATTTCTCATATTTTTTCAGGAAAACCATCCCCGATTATTGTCGGGAATGGTCATAACGATGTCTGATTCTTGTGGATAATTAGGAGAAGACACAGTATCAAGAGATATTCAAAAAAAAAAATACAACAACAGGTGGTTACTATAAGAAAAATGAGAGACCACATTCAACAGATAGTACAAAGATCGACAATTAACAGGATACAATGAATCACTTCGAGTTTGTCCAAATTTTTGAATTATTTTATGCCATATTTGAACGAACTACGCGAACCTGATTCTCGTTTCGATGAGATACGTAGGCAGCCTTTCTTGGGTTCGGTATTCATTCTTTTAAATTAAAGAAAAATCAAATAGTTTGTGCTTATTTTCAAAAACATATCTGCATGAACTACGCACACCTGATTCTCATCTCGATGAGATACGTAGACAGCCCTTCTTGAGCTCGGTATTCATTCTTTTTTTAAAAATGTTTTGTACATATTAAAATAGTCATGTCTTCAGCTCAAATGGGACCAATGCAGTTAGGAGCATGTAAAAATATTCGATATGATGAAGATGCCTGACTTTGTGGTAAACCATAGATTCTTTTGGTACCTCTCATTTATACTTTTGTGATACTTGAAAATTCTCTTGCATGCATTCAAGATAAGAATAAAACCAACCTCATGATTTCATGTGCATTGTGGGGGTGAGCTTTTAAATCAAAATTCAATTGCATCGCACTGTTGATCTAGAACTTGGCTTGAATGTTTATCGAGGCGAAATTTTGAGTTATGTTTGGTTTGGGAAAGGATTGTAGGCCTTCTTTGATTCGATTGTGCCTTTCAAAGCCTACCCAATGACATTAATCCCTAGTTTTCCCCACTTTGAGCCTAAAATCTTTTCTTTGGACAACCACATCTTAGCCATTACCTTTCTGAGTGCTTACATGCACTATCCCTCTTTTGGCCCAATCTTCTTGAGCGCGCCAAAGATGTGCAAATTAAAAGAGAAGATCCATGTTTGAAGTTGCAAAAGGCAAACATATGAAGTCTCCCAAAGTCTAGGAAGCGAAAATGATTTCTGGAGAGAACAAAAAATAAAGAAAACGGGTTGAAAGAAATAAAGAAAGACAAAAATACCCATACAAGGTCAGTGAAAGCAGAGAAGGAAAATACTCCAACAAAGAGGAGGGAAATTCAAAAGAAATGAGTGAAATAAAAGAAAAGCTCCTAGAAATAAGGACTCAAAAGAAGTCGAGACAAAGGGGTGTAAAAAAAAAAGAAGCTTCAATAAATGAGAATTCAAAAGAAGTTGGAAAAAGAGAGGACAATGAAGAGGATCAAACGCCAAATGTGTAACAATCATCAAAAGCATAAATTCACTGTGACTCTCAAGAAGGAATTAAGTCACTGTTATCCCAAATATATATCCTACCCGTCCCTAAGCCTACATTACAAGACAATGACAAGCCCTACATGATCTTATTCCAAACGTTCTCACATTAGTGGAGATTTACATAAGGGCCAAGCATATGGTATCACAGTTGCATGCATTGAACATTCTTGTGAGTGTGAGTGAACTTCAAAAAATGTCCTCAAATAATATTTTTCAAATATGTGTGAAATTAAACTTTTCTTGTTGTGAGGGCAATTGAGACATGAGGATTAGTACAATTCAAAACCTTGTTTGAAGTAAGATGAACAAATCTTGTTAATACTTAAGTATATTTGAGGTACCACTTGAAGCTGTAGGAATTACCTTGAATTCGATCTTAGTTAAAAAAAAAATGAAAAAAGAGAAATTTATCTGCAATCCTAATTGTTGGTACCAATTGTAGCCAAGATTTAACTGTCTCATCACATTCTTTATTCTTAATAAAAATAAAAATAAATAAATAAATAAAAGAGGGCAAGCACCCACTCTTTAATATTTTCCACAACATTTTTTAAAATTCATTCCATTAAAGGAAAAAAAGATTTTGCCTTTCCTTTTCGGGTTGTTCATTGTAAAAAGTGTCATTAGGTTAATCCTCTCAGCGCGAGACGCTTATTTTACTTCATTGGTTTGTCTGTCCAAAAAATGTGATATATCTTGTCTTTAGGCTTCGAATATCGCAGAGAATATTATTTTCCTATTTCATCATATTCATATTGTGCATTTTCTATTGATGATCTTGTCTCAGATTCTTTGCAGTATTCATCATCTACATGCTTGAAACTACATTCGACCTGATTCATGGCTCAATAGGATATGTAGGCGCCACGACGGCTCGATCTTATACCCAATGTGATTTTTCCTTTTCTCCTTGCAATAAAAATTGGGACAGTTTTTCTGAGAATACTCAAAAATTCATAATAAAGGTGTTATCTCCAGCAAGTCAATATTGGAGATCATTTTGAGATTTGTTAAAAGTTCTAACTGGGACAAAATTTTTGAGGAAGACCTCAAAAATTCCAACAGGTACTGTCAGAAGCTTGATTGTCAACTTCAAATGATCCATCATCGCTTGAAGCTCAAAGTCAACTTGCAAATCTCCAGCTTTGTCATGGCAAGACCACAGCTCCCCGTACAAATCCCCAATAAGACATGAGTTACTATGAACACAAAATGGTCAAGAGTAAAATGTTGTTTGCTCACATGTGTCAAAGTGATCAGACATTTTGTACACATTCTTTTTTAAAGAATCTTTTCTCAAGGTTTCTTGGCTAAGTCGCTAGCTAAGGCGACATTGTGTTTACTAATTGTTCCTTTTCAAGTACAGGAACAGGTGAAAGCACTGAGGCGATGACGTTTTTCAGACAATCATTGAGCCATCCACCCCTTTACAGTTGGAATATCATCGAGTCATCCACCTCGTTACAGTGGACAATCATCGAGCCATCCACCTCGTTACAGTGGACAATCATCGAGACATCTACCTCGTTACAGTGGACAGTCATCGAGACATCCACCTCGTTATAGTGGACAATCATCGAGACATCCACCTCGTTACAGGTGGACAATCATCAAGTCATCCACCTCGTTACAATGGACAATCATCGATTCATTCATCATTGCATTTTTCATTTGCCAAGAGGGCCATTGCATATTTTCATTTGTCAAGAGGGTCATTGCATTTTTAATTTCCCAAGAGGATCATTGCATTTTCATTCTATGAGAAGGCCATTGCATTTAAGTCACATCTATTCGAAGGTGAAGGATGCACACCATATCTATTTAACATTCAAGTCGAAGGAAACTTGCGTTGAAAGATATTTGCATTTAAGTTGCATCTATTTGGAGGTGAAGGATGCACACCTTATCTATTCAACGTTTAAGTCAGTGGAAACATGCGTTGAAAGATATTTGCATTTAAGTCGCATCTATTTGAAGGTGAAGGATGTGCACCTTATCTATTCACGTTCAAGTCGGAGAAGACTTGCGTTGAAATAATTTTTATTCGTCCTACCGATGAACATACATTCAAAATTCTATCGATGGATCTTATTTTTTTCATTCGTCCTATCGATGGACATACATTCAAAATCCTACCGATGGATCATCTTTTTTTTATTCGTCCTACCGATGGACATACATTCAAAATCCTACCGATGGATCATCTTTTTTTTATTCGTCCTACTGATGGACATACATTCAAAATCCTACCGATGGATCATCTTTTTTTATTCGTCCTACCGATGGACATACGTTCAAAATCCTATCGATGGATCATCTTTTTTCATTCTTCCTACCGATGGACATACATTCAAATTCCTACCGATGGATCATCTTTTTTTCATTCGTCCTATCGATGGACATACATTCAAAATCCTACCAATGGATCATATTTTTTTCATTCGTTCTATCGATGGACATACATTCAAAATCCTACCAATGGATCATATTTTTTTCATTCGTCCTACCGATGAACATACATTCAAAACCCTACCGATGGATCATTTTTTTTCAATCGTCCTACCGATGGACATACATTCAAAATCCTACAGATGGACATACATTCAAAATCCTATTGATGGATCATCTTTTTTTCATTCGTCCTACCGATGGACATACATTTAAAATCCTATCAATGGATCATCTTTTTTTCATTCGTCCTACCGATGGACATACATTCAAAACTCTATCGATGGATCATCTTTTTTCATTCGTCCTACCGATGGACATTCATTCAAAATCCTATCGATTGATCATCTTTTTTCATTCGTCCTACCGATAGACATATATTCAAAATCCTACCGATAGATCATCATCTTCATTCGTCCTACCGATGGACATGCACTTTTATCCTACCAATGAATCATCTTCATTTGTAGTAGCGTAAGAGATCCTACCTTTTTTCCTGTAATTTTGTCTCTACTAATGAGTTTCATCTTTCTTTTTTCGAGAACATCCAAGAGGATGCATTCTCAGTTGAGCCACATGTGCGGACTATTTCAACAAGAACGCAACACAGCGTGGAACCTTTTGGAGGCAAGTCCGAGATCGACTTCCACCGCATTCCAACCGCACTTTTATATAAAGGTCATGTGTTTGGCCAAAATCGGGTTTGTCAATTTTCGTTGTCCACGATTTCTTTCATCAATCATATCCAACGAAAGGGACATCTGTTGACACCCAATTTTGGCCTAACATTTTTAAGATTCGTAACTTTTAAGTTTTATTTATTTAATAATTCAAGATTTTTTTTTTATAATTTTAAATTAGTTTATCGATAACTATCCTTATTTATCAAAAAATAGAATTTTTTATCAGTTAATTTAAAATTGCATTTTTATATGTCATTAGTTACATTCATTATATTTATTTTAATTCATTTTATTTGTTACATTTGTTAATATTGATATTTTACATAATCTAAAAATTCATTCAAATACGGATATTTGATTTAACCAACAACTTTGGGTCATAACCTCAAGCCCACAATTTGAGCCCATTATAAAATTATTTTCCTATATAAGTTTGGATTAGGTTAAAAAATGAGGGGTGGAAATATTTTTCAAGATTGGATAGGGTGTAAACCCTAAGAATTCTTTGCTCTCATATTCTGAACCGTCGCCAACCTCAAACGATTTTTTTTATCGGAACAAAGTAGCAACCAGCTTACCCTTCTTCTCCCCCCTTCTTGTTCCTTTGCCCTCGTTTTCCAGCAACCAAGCAATGACCAACTACAACCATCCAAACACTGCCTCACGTTACCAGACCCAACCCCAAAACCCCATCCTCATTTTCCCCTTGTTCGCTGCACTAACAGCTCCGGTAAGGAGTTTCAAGGCTCCGATGAGCCGGAGAAAAAATAAAAGTCTACCAGTCCTTTTCCCTTCCCCTTTTCCATTTTTTGATTTTTTGTTGTTTTGCAGGTATTCAGCGAGGTCCCAAACTCCGGCGAAACCACAACCCACAATGAATCCGTCACCAAAGAATGACACAATCAGAGAAGCCAACAAGCATTAGCTCCGGCGAAATTCCAACGAGCTTGAAGCTCAGGCGAGACTTCGACAACCAGTCACCAACAAGCTTCATCGATACGTATTTTCTGTCAAAATTTTACCATCTATTGTGTGTTGTTTGTTTGGTTATGCTTGTTCTACATTTAGATTGATCTTTATGATTATTTTATTTAATCTTTTTGGATGTTGTATTTGTGTTTTCCCCAATTCTTAGATCTGTTTTTGTATTGCATTATTTTATTTGATTTTGGGTTGTCTTTCATGATTTTATTATAATTGTTATCACTATTTATTGTTGTTATTATTGGTCTGTTTCTGTTTTATATTATTATTATTATTGTTATGTTTGTTTACAGATTATACGTTATTTAGTCACATTTAGAATGAACGTATTTTAGTTTAATTATATTTTGTTATTTGATTATAATGGTTGTTGCATTCATTTTGTGGGTTACTTTACATTAATTTGGCACTAGTTATGATGATTTCTCTTTCTTTAGTTATTTTTCATGTTGAATTTTATTGTATTTGTTTTATTTTGTAGATGTTAATTTTTTTTTTCCAGTAAGGTATTCTGCTTCATGAGCACATGTGTTTTATATATTATTATTATCATTGCTGGTTTGTTGATATTTGACTTTCTTTATAGTTGATGTTGCCCACTTCCTTCGCAAAGTTTACTTTTTATTATTTTGTTCTAATTTAATCAATATTACATACCATGTTAAATGGTCGATGAAGAAATTACCGTCGATTTTCCAAGGCCTCCCATGTATAAAAGACGGAAATTTAGTTTAAGTTCATATATTTTATATAATGGCCGATGAAGAAATTACCGTCAATTTCCAAGGCCTCCCATGTATAAAAGATGAATTTTTATTTTAAGTTATTATGTATTTCATTTATTTTTATTCGTATTTATTTATCACTAACACTTTTACTAAGTGTGTTTATAGGTACCCCGAAGTCGCTTTCCATCGAAGCCATTCGAATAAAGTTCAAATACTATATTCATTATTATGTATATTTTTAATGATAGACAAATATTAGGTCGTTTCTCATATTATTTGTTTACTTTATTACTTGTGTATATTGCATATTTGTTGTATTTGTATGCTATTTTATCTCCTCCTCAATTTGAAAAAAATGAATTCAGTCGGGATCCACAGTTGTGGATTTCGAAGGATGCCTAACACCTTCCATTCGAAATAACTTGAACCCCTTACCTAGAATCTTGGTTTCGTAGATCACTTAATGATTTTCTAATTTTTTCCTAAAATTAGGTGGTGACTCCTTTAAAATTTGTTTATTCTTAAAATTCTTTCAAAATTCAATGAACTGATTATTTTTCGTGTCACCGCGACGTTTCTCCCTATTTGAATATAGAGCAGGGATGTAAACATCATGATTTGAGATATTTTAATACAAAAATTGATCCATGAGTTTATATTTTGTTAAAACAACCCCACATTTATATCTACTAACCATTTATTTCATATTTAAATAAAATTTATAATCACGTCATTACTTTTTAAAATATATTATTATCACCGACATAAAATTTATTATTCTCACCAACATATAGTCACTTTAACTCACACCAACCAATTGTTAAAGTGATGAAATATTTATGGTCTATGGGCATGAAAATATAGTTGCGGATGATATTGACCAACAAATGGCTCAAAGTAACAATGTTGGTTCATCTTCTTGGTCACATGATCGAGAAATGCAAGTTCACAGTGAAAAAATTGTTCGTACTATGTGGGATGATTATATTAAAGACTAGTACACTACAATTTATGTTAATTTTTAAAAAAAAATTAAAGTTAGATGAAACAATTACCTAAGTGGAGAACAAATAACTTTGTAATAATTTATTATGCGATTTTATAATTTTTTGTTTATTTGATAAGATTGAATAAACAATTGGGGCTATTTTAATAGCTTTACAACTTATGAGATTTTTATGTTTATGAGAAAATATACAACACAAAAATTCCATATCGCATGTCCAAACAAAACTTCAATTTCATCTCATGATTCCATATCATGATACCATATCATAATTACATATCATGATACCATATCGCATGGCCAAACGGGCCCTTAGACTATTCATTTCAATTTTCATTCATGCATGTCTAAATTTTCTGGGAAATATTTAAGTAAGATTGGGTTAGAAGAATTAGAACAATATCATTTTGAAAGGAACAAGTGACTTATATCTTTCATTATACTATTTGTCCACATCCATGCACCATAAGGCTCCAATGTGTCCTTTTCTGATTTGTTGGACGATTTTTGTCCATATCAACTCCTAATAACAAATTTAACAAATATATCAGACAATTTTCCCTTTTAAAAAAAAAAGAAATTTAGAGATAAGTATTAAAAATATCATAAACTTGACGTGAATTATTACTTTTCTTTAGTCTTCCAACTATTGACAGCCTTAATAATTCCTCTACTTGAGTAAGTAATTTAAAAACACCCCTCTTATGCCACATGTCATCCACCTATGCGTATATGTGAAATTTTCTATTGATGTGGCATACACATAGATATATAGAATTAAAAAAAGCAAAAAACATTTAAATAATTAAATGCTAAAATTTAGTAAAGAAAAAATTTTAAAAAATATTTTTTTCTTACCTCACCCCCATCCCCTGCCCAGGTACCCCAATCCCACCACCCACCCCACCCCTTCACCCTCCAAAGTTTTTTAAAAGTTTTTTTATTCCAACACCACCAAGTACGCTGACTCCCCTTCCCGCCAAAAAAAAAAAAAAAACCTTTTAAAATAAAATATATATTTTTTCTTATCCCACCCCTCCCCTCCAAAAAAAAATTAAAAAGATTTTGTTTTTGGGATGGGTGAGTAGTGAGGTGTGAGGCTGGGACCTAGGGGTATTGGGTAGAGGATGGGGTGGGGTGATAAGAAAAAATATTTTTTTGAAAAGAAAGAAAAGTTCTTTTATCTTCTTAAATTGTTAAGTTCTTAATATTTAATTATTTAAATGTTCTTTAAATACCTTTTTAGTTACATATATCTATATGTACGCCATGTCAACAAAAAATTTCACATGTATGCACATGTGGCAGAAGGTGTTTTTAAATTCACTTAATTAAGTAGGTGATGTTTTTAAGGCTGCCAATAATTGAGCGACTAAAGTAATAATTCACGCTAAGTTTAGAGATATTTTTAATACTTATCTCAAAAAATTATGAAAACTCTTCGGATGTGGCTTTTTGTATGGTTCAAAATGAAATAATGAATAGTGAACTTTTGCCTCTGTATAATATTCTTCCATATCAATTTTATACGACAATTCTATGTAACGTTCTGTGTTTATTATGATATTTATTATGCAAATTAAAAACTACCCAACTACCAATAGGACGATGTCCAGCTTGTCTATTTGCTGAAACTATTTAATTAGTAGGCCAATATATAGTTGTATGAAGCAGTGACAACAATCATTTCTTCCTTATGTTTGATACACCTGTTAGGAGTACTATTAATCAATAATTGATACATACAAGGGTAAAATTAGCATAGAAATATGTCAATTTTTTTAGATTGACTAAAATAATATGTAAAATACACCAAAGGCAACTCCAGCTCCGATCATAGAGAATTTTATTAATTCAGTTGATTTGCTTCTTTATTAAAAAAAAAACTTCGCCTTGACGAATATTAATTGTCCTAAGTTTCTAACTATAAATAAGTTTTACTTTTCCAAAAGGAAAACATATAGGGTGTGTTTGGTAAGAAGGAAATTTTCCGATTTTCTCTTGTTTTGATTGGGTTAAATGTTTTGGAAAATGTTTTCCAAATCAACTCATTTTCTCAAATTTAAGGAAAATGACTTCCCTTCAAAACTTAAGGAAAACATTTTTCAAAACTCTCTTCCAACTTCAAATTACAATTACATTTTTGTTGAAAAATTCAATTTATTTTGTCCCTTTCCTCAAACTAGCGGGGGGGGGGGGGGGGGGGGGGGGGGGGGGGGGGGGGGGGGGG